>WOXC01004524.1:0-296831 GCA_011680675.1 Gymnobelideus leadbeateri | reverse complement strand
ATGTGGCCTCAGATACTTACTAGTTTTGTGACAGTGAGCAAGTCATTTAACCTCTGTGTTTCAGTTACTTCATATGTTAAAAAATATATAGATAATAATAATAATATCTACTTCCCAGGGTTATTGTGAGTGAAGATTAAATGAAATCATATTTGTAAAATATATTGCAAGTCTAAAGTGCTATATAAAAGCTATCTATTAGTATTGCTGTTATTCTTTCATAATTATTTTCCTGGATAGGAATTTACTAGAGAAAGCATAGAGTTTAGCAAAATCTCATGTTATATGTCCTTTGAAAAATTGGAGTCATATATTAGAGAAATATCATATGTAGCAGTGTATTTGGAGTTAGAGCACCTGAGGTCAAACCTGTGTCTTCTTAGGCAGCCCACCTCTATGCCTTAGTTTCCCTATTTGTAAAATGAGGAAACTGCATAGTACCTAAGGACCTTTCTAGCTCAAGATCTATGAACCTGTGATCAAAAGTTAAAGCTATCAGTACTAACACACACACACACACACACACACACACACACACACACACTTTTTGGAAACCATTAGATATGATTCCAGTGGTTCTTAGCCTCTGGGTTTTCCAAATTAGGGGAAAGGCAACATTAAAACACAGAAATTGCATTTTACAAATTCTCTTCCCTGCCCCCACCCCCAGATTTGATAGTTTCCTATAGAGATAGTAAATGCTAGCACTTTTTTATTTAGAAAAAAATCAGTTACTTTACAGGAAGATGCTCTTTCAGGGATTTAGGTAAAATTGACTTAATTTTCAGATAGTGTGATTTACATTCTTTTTCCTAAGTACCTTATTTTAAGAATCTGACAACAGGGTTAAAAAATGGGGGAAGAGACAAAGTGAAGCTATAAATACTTTAAAGAAAGGGGAAAGAGGAGACCCATTTTAGTTTCATTACTCTTTGTTCTATAAAATAATTTTATAGCTTTTGCTGTCCTTTGTTAGAAAGTTTTCTTTTATCCATTTCCCGCTACTAAAAAAAAAAAAAATACCTCACGGATTCCCTGCCCCCATCAATCTACATCAGAAAACCCATGCCAAACACAATTAGGTCTCTTGCTTTTAAGCCTCATGGCTGAAAAACCAAATCATGTACACTAAACTACTATAGGCTGTATTTATTTATTTATTTTTTTAATTTAAAAGTTTTATTAATGTTTTGCTTTACATTACATTTACAGAGGACTCTCACTTCATGAGATTTATTTTAACCGAGTAAAACAGTTAAGAAAAATTAATAATACAGTGACCTCATCTGAAAGTGCACGTAACACTTCACATTTGTAGCACTCCTCCATTTCAAAAAAAGAGAAAGTTTTTTTCTCCCTCCCACCCACCACATCATTGGAAAAGAAAAACAAATTTCTTGGCACAAATATGCATAGTCCAGCAAAACAAAATTCCCTCAATGGCTGTATACAAAAATAATTTGCCTCATATTCTGCACCCTCAAGCTATTATTTCTGTACAATAGATAGCATGCTTCATCATTGATCCTCTGGAATATTAAATGGTCATTGTACTGATCATAGTTCTTACAACTTTCGAAGTTGTTTTTGCAGTGTTGTTATTGTATAAATTGTTCTGATTCTGGTCATTCCATTCATCAACTTATAAAAAATCCTCAAAGTTGTTCGTTTTTGTAATATCATATGATAGGTTGTGCTTACTTCACTATACATCAGTTCATATAAGCCTTTTCAAAGAAATATCAGCATCTTAAAAGAATTAAATTACAAATAACCCAAAGGGTAAAAAGATCTGCAGTAAATAAACAATGACAAATTGCAGAAGTGTGGTATAGATATTATCAAGGACATAAAAGACTGAAAAAGAGATGGTAAATTAGGCCTCTCAGTAGTATGAAGCCTAAAGTGAGAATTGATCAGTTTTTTCTACCCAACTCCCACATTTAGTACCAACTGCCTCTCCAAACAAATGCCTTTTTCCAAATGTCCTCAACTAGGGAGAAGAAATGAAAACCCACACATAATGGTCATGTGTACAAGAGATTATTAACAGTCTTTATTTGAATCCTGAAACAGACTGAATCTAGATTTGGCTGATGACTCCTCCCTAGATTCTTGAGGTATGGCAGCTTCAAAGGTGCAGCTTTACCTCTTTGTATAGGAAAGTCCCATCTCTGACATGTTATAGATGGGAAATTACTCATTAGTGACTAATGGTGAGAAGGCTAGTTTGGCTGGATTTCAGCATGTAGGAGTTGTATATAAAGAGGCTAGACAGATAGGCTGGGCCAAGTTGTGAATAGCTTTAAAAGCTTAATGGAGGGGCAGCTAGGTGGCATAGTGAATAGAGGATCAGCCCTGGAGTCAGGAGGATCCGAGTCCAAATTTCGACCCAGACACTTAATACTTACTAGTTGTGTGACCTTGGGGAAATTGCTTAACCCCAACTGCCCTGCCTTCCCCCTCCAAAAAGAAGGGGAAAAAAAGCTTAAGGGAGTAATTTATGTTTTATTCTAGAAGCAAGAGAGAGTCACTGGAATTGAGTGAGTAGGGGAGTGACATAGTCAGATCTGTGCTTAGGAAAAACACTTTGGAAGTTGTGTTGGATGTGAAAGGTGTTGAGGCCCTGAACTTGGGTAGTGGTATAAGTAGGGGAAAGGGGCAGATAAGAAAACCTGTTCAGGTACAAACAGAAAGATTGGTAATTGATGGGATATATAAGATAAGGGAAGAGCTAAGTCAAGGATAATGCCAAGGTTGTAAACCTAGGAGAAGAGGATAGTGGGAACTCAATCAGTAACAGTAAGTCTGGAGGGGTAGATTTGAGTCAAATTCTATGTGATGTCTCTAGGATATACAGTTTTAAATGTCCAACAAACAGCTGCTGACATGGGACATTAGTTCAGGGAGAGACTGGGGCTGGATATGTAGGCTGTATTTAGGTAAAGGGAAAAAAGGCAGTGATTTAAATTGCAAAATGAGTATTAATTCCCTTTCATTCATAAGATCTTAATTATCTGCATAAAATTAAATAATATATCAAAATATTTACATAGTGAATTATGTATAGAATAATATAAACCACTTTGAATTTAAAATATATTTTTGGAGCATGTCTTTCCTTTACTTTTCCTCCACCCCTCAGTCTTCCCCACAGTTATCAAGTTTAATTAAATAGGATTACATAAGCAAACATATTGGAAAGACCAACCATTGTCCCAAATCGGGACTTTCATTTGTTTTAGAAACAAAAGGGATTATTAATATAAGAATGTGATAATATATAACTAAATGTCAGAAAATTCAAATATTTATTGAAATGATTTCTAATATCCCTTTTACTTTTAAATAAAATTTGTATTTTCTTTAAGATACCAGATAGTAGCCATGAGTAAATGATTTTCCAAGGCTGGACTATTTTGACCATATCATAGACTTTTTCAGGCCATTGAGATGCTATAAAATATATGAAAGTTGTAAGCCAGGCATTGAAGTATATATTTTGGCCATCTAGTGGCATTGCCCTCAGCTAGCCAGCCTTGTGGCTGGCTACATTAGGAGGTGTTCAATGCGAGTGTTTGGGCAGAGACCTCTTTTTTGTAGTCCTGAAATCTCGCCTGCCCTGATCCCCTATCTAACCTTAGGGAAATTTCTTATGCTGAATTGATCAAACTCATTCATAGATGATTTATTTTTAACAACTGTATGGTTTATTAAAATATAGTAAGGTAACTGCAGAGAGGCTTTCAACTAGCAAAATTACAAAGAAACTACTTTTTTCCATTTGACTCTATTCTTATTCTGCCATTAGTCAGCATTATTCCCCAAGAAGAGAAAGATCAAGGGAAGCAGATGAATGATTAGAACTTACCAAGATTGTCCTAACAAGCAAATGCTCAAAGAAAATGGGAAAAATGACCAGTGGAACTAAGTCTCTTTTAGTCTCACCATGCTGGGGAAATTTCATCATGTTTTCCAGTCTAATCTAATCTTGATCTGGGGTCTGGTTCCTACAATAAGGTCTAGTTCCAGCTGACTTGTTCCACCATAGTTCTACATGATCTATCCTAGACTGTGCCAGTCTCTGGCTGCAGTGGGCAAACATGCTATCCTTCCCAGCAGAATGGAGTTAATGGAGTTCAAGACTAGGTGTCTTTTTACTGGGAAACCCTGGGGAAAACAACCTAAGTGGCCAGGCCAAGTTGACAACTGTAAGCAAACTCTCACCCAACTATCTCTCCTTAGGGCTTCATCCTTGTCTTAACCTAATAAAATGCTGAAGAAAAGAGGTGTTGAAATGGAGGTGAGATGGTGAACTTTACAAACCCTATTACACTTACTAGGAAAATGACCGTGAGCAAGGTCACCAAAACTTTTTAGCCTTAGTTTCTTCATTTGCAAAATGGATATAGCAATATGGTATGGTCTAACTCATAGAGTTGTGAAGAAAATTCTTTGTAAGCTATACAATTCAAAGTAAATGTGAGTTGACATCATTTACTATAAAATAAATTATACTGTCAAAGTAAATTTAGAGGTTTCATTAGTTTGCTGGCTATCTTACTCTCAGTTTTAGAAGCAGCAATGTATTTGTGTTTAGCTAGTTTGACCATATAAATTTACATTGACCATTTAAATGGAATTGCTAAAACTCAATTATTCAAAATAAATATAATGGGATGTATTTGATAGCTTATTAGTGAAAGTCTTTTGCTTTTCCAATTACTCCACAGTAATGTATTTTTAACCAGCAGAATGATATTTTGGAAACGGAAGAGAATATGGGTTTAAAGATCAGGTAGACCTCCAGAAAAATATTAATAAGTTTTATGATCCAATAATTAGTCCCTCAAAAATGTATTTTATAGCTTCTGAAAACAAAGCATAAATCCCATTTTAAAATGTTACCAATCAGTCCCAGACTCAGAAAATGAGCACCCACACATAAATAATGACTTGCCATGTAACCATGAGCAAGTTACTTAACCCCAATAGCTTAAAAAAATGTTACCAAGTAAGTTGATTTATAAAAATAAACAGCTTAAAAAATCTTAGATGATTATAAATTTGCTGAAATTACACGAGATTTTATTTCATTAATAAATGCAGCATATGGCTTGATTCTCACCTGTTGGTAAAGGCTTTCCCAAAAATCCAAGGTCATTAATCTGAATAGGGACAAGAAAGCCCAGCCAAAATTATCAAAATTTGTGTAGCCATAATCAGGATTTTCACCAGTTTTCACACATATGTACCCTTCTGGACATTGTCTACACATAAAAAGAGAAGAATTAATTTATTTTAGTTTATTTTTTATCTGTCCAAGAAACAGGTAACAAATACTATGTTCTAAACCAGCTTACCCTCATCTAAATATGGAACAGAATGCCAGGTGTTCTACTTTCAGTTATATAGGGAGTCAGGATCAACCTGTATCTTTTATGAAGGCCCGAAATCAATATACCACTTAAAAAATACTAAAACAAGTTTGGCCAAGATTATGCTCCAATCCTTACTTTTGGCTAAGTTTCTCGGGTCTAGAGATAATATCATAATCATCTTTCTGTCCCCTACAGAACTTACTATAGTGTATGGCTCATGGTGGACAGCTGCTGAATTGAATTCTTCCAACTAAAATGATACAGGTAAATGGAAGCAGGATAGTTTATATCAAATTTCAAGTAATTTTTGCAAGAAATGTCTTCCCCAAGAATATTATTTAATTAAGATAATTTTTATGACCTTTATTATTGAGACAATCAGTTATCTGAATGTCAATTCAGCTCTTCTAGGAAGTAATAGCCTCCCCTTAACTGAAGGCTTCAAGCAAAAGCTAGAACACTTGGGTAGGTTGTAGACACAGTAGATTCTTGTTTGGGTGGAAAATGGAGTGTTTCAGTAAAGTGGTGTGGAAGGACATGATGGACTCTGAGGTCCCTTCCTACTAAGATTTTGTTACTACCTATAAAGGAAGACTTACCCTTTCAGTCTCAGATTGTTTATGTATAACACGGGAATGAGAACATTTGCACTATCTGAACTGCAGCATTCATTCTGAGGACAGAGTTTTATAAACTATGAAGGATTATATGAACTTGGGTCATGGTGATGTTATCTTAAATCTCTTTGTATCTCTCAATGCCTTGCATATAACAGCTTCTCAGTGAGTATTTGTCAGTAGATTGATATCATATCATCTGATGCAGTCAGTGAAGAAAAGCATAATACAATACAACACAAAACTACTTACCCAGCAAATGTGCTGTTGCCACAAAGGAGAACATTAAATTCGCCTTCCAAATAAAAAATGTCAGGACCTGAAAATGTGAACGAGAAAATACATTAAACTTTAACAATCATTCAGGATCTGAGAAGCTTATTATCTCTGTATCATGTTTTGAAGGTCATCCCTAAGCAAAATTGTGCAGTGGGTGCATTGGCTCTGGCCTACACTTCTTGCATTTCGTAAGATCAGAGATTCAGAGGTAGAAGAAACGCGGGAGATCATCTAGTTCAAACCTCACAATTTACAGATGAAAAAAACATGAGGCTTAGAGAGTTTATGGGACTGGCTCGAGGTCACAAAGAAAGTATCAACTTAGGCAATTGAGACTCAAGTCTCAAAATCCAGTGCTCTTCCCACTATTTCATTGTGACTACTTCACAAGCCTTTATGTCCATTAGCCAATAAACATGTAATAAGTGCCTACTATGTGCCAGGCACTGTGCTATATGCTGGGGATACCAAAAGGTCCAGAGATCATTCCTATTCTCAAGGAATTTACAATCTAATGGGAGAGACAATATGTAAACAATTATGTACAAACAAGCTACATATGAAATAATCCAGAGATAATCAACACAGGGCCAACACTGGAATTTAAAGGAAGTTAAGAGGCAGAGATGAGAAGGGAAAGCATTCCATGCATGGAGGACAGCCAGTGGAAATACTCAGAGCCAAGACTTTAGAAATAGAAGAGGTCAGTGTGACTGGATCATGGAGAGCATGGGAGGGTGGAAGGAAGAAGAAGACTAAACAAATGGGGAGGCAGGTGGAATGAAAGCCTTTGAATGCTAAACAGAGGATTCTATATTTGATTCTGGAAGTGACTAGGAGCCACTGGCATCTATTGAGAAGGAAAGGTGACATGGTCGGACTATACCTTGTCTCCCACTTTCAGACATATTCATACATATTCAACCTGATATATAAATAATTGACAACTTAATGAGTTTCCTTAATGAGGAAAACATTACTGAATAAGTCAAAGAGAGATTATTATCCTTGCTTGGATTGGTCCAAGAGTGTAGGGCCAGGACCAATGTGACAAACTATGCAGAAATGTAATTTTGTTTAGTATAACAATGAAGCCAAATGGATTAAGCTTTGTTCACAAACAATTCTGATTCAGATGCATGTGAACTAGGAGAGATCATCAAAGATGGCATCTGTCAAAGCCCTTACTACATGATCTCTGATACTCAATATGATTTGGTTTTTCATATGGATATGAAGAAAAGGAGATGATGATGGTGATGGCAACTATGATAATGATTGCCATGATAATGAGGAGGAGGAAGGAAAGGAGGACACCAAAGAAGGTAATGAAGAGAAGGGAGAGACAGAAAAAATGATGGCTAATTGAACACTGGTGGATTACAAATTTCCTCTTACCTTTGAAAAACTTTATGTAGTCCCTGGGAGAAAATTAAATCTTTTTACTTTACAACTTTCTCTTGTGCTCAATTGCCCTCAGTTCTTGTATTTTCTGTCTGTCTCTGCAGTCTCTGTGTCTTTTTTGTGTGTATATCTCTGACTCTGTGTGTCTCTGTTCATTCACCCCTTCTCTCCTTCTGCCTTTCCCCCTTCTTTAGATTATGATTTGCAACTGGAAGCTAGGGGTAGGCAAAAAATCTACCAAATAGTTCATTTTATCCCTTCTGGATTAAAACAATGTTTATAGAGTCAACCAATAGTATTCTGTTGGGGGAAAAAGAATAAGGTTTTCTTTACGTTGTTGGAGCTGAAAGGAATGAGGCTCTTCTGTAGGAGTGCTTAGAATTAGAGAATTTTTTCCTTTTTTCTCTGTATACTGGATTCAGAGATAGAATTATTTCTCTGTGAATATAAATAGCTGACATTTACCAACACAAATCTGTGTTCTCTCTCTCTTTCTGTCTGTCTTTCTGCTTATATTTAGTGATATCTATCTACACACACCTATTTATACACACATATACAAGCATATACATACAAATATAAATATATATATATAATTTATATAGTTAATATTCTAAGAGCTTAGCACACTGCTTGGTGCATAGTAAGTAAGCACTTAATAAGAGTTAGTTGACTGTTAACCATTGTCTTAGATCCCATAGATAGTTTTGTGTTTTTTAGCAGAAATTTCACAAGTAAGAAATTCCATTCTTAGTTATCCTTGATTGGAATACCTAGAGACATAAATGAGATCTTTGCAACTCAGCTCAAAAAAAGAAAGAGAAAAAATTCATAAAATTCTCTGGATTCATGCCCAAATCAATCAAATGCTTTTGAGTAATTGTGACAGGAGTCCAGCATCAATACATTTGCTCGAAGACTACATACTTTTGTAGTTGTGATACTTACTTTCATTGTCTAACAGAATATCAGTCATATTTCTCTCTTCTTGAGGCCATAGTAAACATTTATGCCTCAGGCTACCCATGAATAGCTGCATCCCCATGACAGCAAAGACACTCAAACAAAACACAGTTAGGATCACTGCATGACAAAACATCTTTCCTGACTGAGTCACAGTCCCAACGATAATCCTTGTACCTAAAAAGAGGAAGGGAAAAAAACACATTGCTACAATGAAATTAAACATCTAGCTGAATGCATTATCATCTTTTTTATTTTTCCAAAACATATGTAATGCTTCAAACCAATGACCATATGCCACAAGTGACCTTATTCTTCTTGTTGTTCCGTTGTGCCCAACTCTTTGTGACCACATTTGGGGTTTTCTTGGCAAATATACTGGAGTGGTTTGCCATTTCATTTTTCAGATCATTTTATAAATGAGGGAACTGAGGTACATATGGTTCAGTGACTTGCCAGAATCACACAGCTAGCAAGTGTCTGAGCCTGGATTTGAACTTAGGAAGAATAGTCTTCTTGTGTCCAGGCCTGCTGCTTTATCCACTGCACCACCTAGATACCCATAATGCCCTAGTTTTCACCAAAATGCTAAGGCCGGTGAAGTACTCAGTACTTACATATAGCAGGGTTCCTATAAAAGTTACTGGGTCACATTACACATGGCAGAATATTTTCCTGAACACTTGTGGGAAAGCTTAAATGAATGAGTTGCTTGCTATTGTTTTATCATATAAAGGAAACCCATCTATTTTACTAGTTAATTCTTGTTAAGCACAGTGTCTTTCTTTAATGGGACTTTGGTTAAGCAATAGCATAATGCTGAATTACAAATCCTGACAACATGAACAAGGTTTCGAATTAAGATATGGTTTGTTGGTAACAACAACAACCATAAGACATATACAAAGCCTTTTGATGTTTGCATCGTTCTTTACATATCTCATTTGAGTTTCATAACACCCTTGTGAACTTGATATTAAAGGAACTATTAGCTGTGTTACTACTGAAATAAAGACTTCAGCATTTTAATTGGATTGAGATTTCCTACTATGAGTATGCAAAATAAGGAACATTTAAAATTATATTTTAAACAGGAGAAAAAAGTTTCATTTAACCTCTATGGATCTATATTTACTGGGAGAGCCATAATTTTTAAATTAAACTCTTACATCTGATTTTGAATAGTAGCATTATTTAAAATAGATTATCCTACATATGTGACTAGGTGTATATGTGTGCACAGGTATACATAGACAGAGGGTACAGGAGCAGTTGAGTAGGAAGGGATGATACTAAAAGGTGAAATTAAGAGGTAAGAGAGGATATAATGAGAGGAGAGGGGAGAGATATAGAAGAGGCAAGGGAAAACTGTTACAATGGAGGGGAAGAACAGGAAGGCAAAAGGGAATGAGTCAATCTTATTCTCAATGAATTTGGCTTAGGGAGGGAATGACATACACACTAAATAGGGTATCACCCTACAGAAGAGTAGGGGGGGGATGAGAGGGGGATAATGGAAGGGAAGGCAGGCTGGGTGGGAGGGAAGTTGGAAGCACACACTTTTGAAAAGGGACAGGATCAAAGTAGAGAATGGAACAAGTAGGGGGTGGGATGGGATGGAGGGAAATATAGTCAGTCTTTCACAATATTTCCACTATGGAAATGTTTTGCATAGCTATACATGTACAACCTATATTTAATTGTTTATCTTCCCAGTAAGGGTGGGTGATGAGTGAGGTAGGGCAAGAGTCTGGAATACAAAGGTTTAAAATAAAATGTTTAAAAAATATGTTATTATTATTATTTCACATGTACCTGGGAAATAAGATATAAAGGCACTGAGGCATAGAGATCCACCATTCCCTACTGAAAAATCGGATGGGGGATGGGGGAAGATATAGGAGAGAGCAGACTGGGGGAGGGAATATTCAGTGAGATTGCTGTTTTGGGGTGGTAGGTAGTGGAAAAATGGGGAGAAAATTTGTAACTCAAAATCATATAGAAATGAATGATATAAACTAAAAAATTTTAAAAATGGAAAAAATAAAATAGATTGTCCTTTGATTTTTTTTAAATTTTTTGATAGCATTAATATCACACAATAAGGTTTAAGATGGTCATTTCATCTATACCTATTCTTGCATCCACTCCAAAAATAAAAAATTAGCAAGTAAGTACCACAGGCTTCATAGTTTCAGATTGGGAAAAGACTTCAGAGGTCTTTTAGTTGACCTTCCTTCATTTTATAGTGGAGGAAACTGAGGCCTACAGAGGTTAAGATACTCATCTAGGGTTAAATAAATGACCCAAGGACCACTGATTCCAAATCCATTTCTCTGGCATGCTTCCTTACATAGCTTTCATACCAAATAAATATTATTATTTAATCTGATTCTCAGACTGAAATAGTTTTCTAAGTATGATGCAGAGGTAAGAGCCCTAGACTTGGAGTCAGTGGTCCTGGGTTTAAATCCTAGTTCTGCTATTTAATATGTATGTTGTTGTTATTGTTTAGTCATTCAGTCAAATCTGACTTTTCTTGACTCCATGTAGGGTTTTCTTGGCAAAGATACTGGAGTGGATTGCCATTTGCTTCTTCAGCTCATTTTACAGATAAGGAAACTGAGGCAAACAGGGTGTAGCCACTTGACCAGAGTCACACAGCTAGTAAGTGTCTGAGGCTAGATTTGAAGACAGGAAGACATGCCTGACTTCAGGCCCAATGCTTATCCACTGCAACACCTGCCTGCCCATAATCTTGAACAAATCACTTCATTTTTCTGGGATTCAGGTTCCTCATTGCTCAGATAAAGGAAGTTGTATTAGATGACAGCTCAGTTTTCTCACACCTCTAAATCTATAATCCTAGGATTTAACCAATTCTAAAATTTCTCAATTTCAAAATATTGTCCTAGCCTTTATATAGTATTAGATAACTATAATCAGGAAGTTCACATACAACCATACAAAGTTCCTCCCCACAGGACTGGAAAGGCAATTATCCTAAAAACTATGCAAATCACATCTTACCTGTGGTTAAAGAAATAGCTTTCAAAACTCTCAAAAATGAGAAAATTCCAAGAGCTGAAACACTGCCTAGGTTTATAAACATGCTCAGATACCTGTAGAGTTAAATTAGAATTATTAAAAATCAGACAAATTTCAAATAAATCTATGACATTATCAATTTTTATTGATATTTGTCAATACTTTTTTGAACTTAGGAAAATCATAGTCAAATGCTATCTTCTGCATGTTGTAGAAATCTTTTATCAACAAGAAAATTATTTTAATAGAAAGAAATCAAAGAACATGAGAAATGGAGGGGATTTCAGAGACCAACTTGTCCAATGAAACAATAATTCCTGGTGTCATTTCTGATTAGTAATGATATAGCCCTTGTGGAGAGGCCATAAGAAAGGTGGTATACATTGCCTTCAAATCACTATTACTGTCAAACAAAACTCCTTATTCTTCTTTCTGGCATGAATCAAATTTACACTCAAATACATAAATTTAATCAGTCTAATTCGTCTTTTCCATGAAAACCCATCAAATACTTAGGACAAACATCACATTTCTCAAATTTTCTTAAAATCTCTCAGATGTCTCCTTTTCTCCCTTCCCTGAAAAAGTCATTGTTGCTTTTCTCCAGGAACAAGTTAGAAGTTTAGTATTTAAAGAATGTGATACACAAGTAAGATTCATTTGGAATTTTCAAATAACCCTGTGGCATAATGCAGAAAACTGGGTTTCTAGTTTTAGGACAGGTTCAAATTCTGTCTTTGCATTTATTATCTGTATGAATTTGGACAAGCAACCACATCTCTGAAATTCTTATTTATGTAATGAGAGGGGGGGTGGACATGATGATTCGAAACCGATAAATTCTATAATAAAATTATGACATGATAAAATAGGGGAAACAATATATTCTTAATTTCCCACAAAAAACATATTGTCTGTGAAAATATACTCAGAATCAGAAGTCTATATTTCCTACGATAGCTTGGGTAAATTATATAACATTTTGGAATATTAACACCCTCCATTGAATTTTTAGTGTATCAAATAGAAGCACTAAAAGATTTTGATATGAAAATATTTTGATAAGAAAACCTGGAAATATGTCTTCACTTAAAACACTGTTAAGCAACATTTCATTTAGAAAAAAAGGAAGAGCTTGATAAATATGCCTGATTAGAATGTAAGCTCCTTGAGGACAGGTACTATTTTATTTTTGTCTTTGTGGTCTTGGTGTTTATAATGCCTGGAAAGTAATAGGCATATTAATGCATGTTAAACCTACCTAATGCATAGTTAAAAGATTAAGGGCAATAATCTAAAGATTGTTTTTGATAGATGATTTAATCCTTATTTTTAAGACATTTGTAAGTACTGAAATAATACAAGCTAGTAAAAGGAACATTTGACTAAGAATCACAGACTGAGAATCAAGGGCTCTGTTTCAATTCCTAAATGAATTCTACTTATTTTTTTAGGTCAGTTTGGACAATGCACAGAGCCATTTTTACATAAATTCCCCTAGCTTTAAAATGGAAATAAAATCACACACCCTTTATCTATAGCTACATTTTGACTGTGGAAAGAGAGAGAGCAAATATACAGCACTTAGGCATCATTAAAAGAAATCTATAATATGTAAAATTCCAGATTTAGATACAAATGAATATGATTCATGGATTATCCTTTAGGTTTAAAGTTTTTCAAAAATTATTTGTTTTTAAACTGTTACCAGTTTTCAATTTTAAGGAAAATATATGAAAATACTTACACATAGGCAAGAATATGGACATCAAACCAGTTCCAAGGATCCCGAAGAAATGTGAATGGCCCTATACAGAAGCCTCTTGCAAGGATTTTTATAAGGATTTCAAAAGTATATAGTCCAATGAAAAAGAACCTGAAGGCAATATCCACATTAAATAGAAGAATTGCACATCAATAGTCATAAAAGAAATCTTTGAAAATCTATGTAAACCTATATACCAGATAGATCTCTTACAAAGAACAAAGGCAGAATTTTTAAGTGACTAATCTTGGAACTATCCATGCTCTTACTCCAAAGCAAGGATTAGAATAAATCTATCTTGCAACACATAGGACATGCTTATGGAGTTTCAGGGTCAGGGATTCTAGAGACAGAAATGCTACCATAAGGGTTTCCAAAATGATGACTTGAAAAAAAATGGCAAAGATGCATAACATCATTAATAGCCAACCAATTTCTAAGATGAAATACCTGCTAACCTAGTCAAATATTGGTTAGCTGTCAAGACTAATTTGGGAACAAGGGGCAAAGAGGAACTTCTGAGGAATTCCCTTTCCCAGAAAGCTATGGGAGAGTTTAATGCTTTCCTGAGAGTTGACTAATTAAAAAAAAATTATCCCAATGCTAGAATTGCTCAAGAGAGGATGAACATAACTATTCCTGAGGGAAAGAAAACTACACAAAACATTTAAAGAAATCAATGACCTTTTTTTGATTCATTATGAGAAAAAATGCACATTCGAATTAAAATCTATTTTTAAAGCTATTTTGTTAACTTACTCAAAATAATGTATCCAGTTTGGAGGGTTAAGGTTTGTCAGAAATGTACAGTTGAGCAGAAAAGTGCCCATAAGGAACATGTTGAATAAGGTATATGAGAATCAAGGAATATAAGATAATAAAGCATGTTAAAGATTTCCTATATATGTGATCAGGATAATTATCTAATGTTGATAACATACAACTTCTTACTATAAAATAACTGTTAAATTACTTTCAAAAAGTCATTTCTCTCTCTACTTTGCACAACTTTGCAAAGTGAAACAAATATTTGAAATGTATCTTCAAAGGAGGGTAACTAACATGATTATTCTTCAGATAAGTGTATTTCTTTTTCCACTTAATTAAAAGCAAGGTAATGGACTTCTATCAGAGACTAATGTCAAAAATGAATAAAAAATTAGAAGTGAATTCTGAAGCAATTGTCTTCCCTTAACTTTATTTTGCTTTAAAGAAAATAGTTGCTAATGAGTCACTGGAAAAGGATATCAATTTACTAGAATCTTAATGGACAGTCTTCTGATAATATGGAAAGGAGTTAAAATGTACAATGCAGGGGAGGCATTGAACCGGAAAATGGTTTTTCTTTTATTCAACACTATGAAAGTCTGTAGGAAGAAATAAGAATGCAGTGAGAAAATGCTACTCTTATTTTACAGATATTTAATTGACATTCATTGTTATCGATTTGCATTACTCCTCAGGATAAATATTATATATACATATATATGTTATATATACAAATGATATTATATTACCTATATATGACATATATCACAATGTATAATAATACATACAAATGCATAACATGATATACACATCTGTACATGCTATAGAATAATGTTACATACATGTGTTTATATGTGTGGGTATATACATATTGTATTGCATGCGATACATATCTTCTGGTTACATATGTGGATCTTGTCATTTATGACGCTCTGCAAATATAGAATTATAAAAGGTTAGAAGTAGTTGAGAACTTTTAGTCATCTCACTTAACAGATGAAGAAAGTAAGGCTGAGTCTCAAAAATAACTATTCTGATGTCACATAGCTAATAGTGGCTGAGCCCCAAAGAGGGCTCTGATCTAAACATTGGAACTACATGTGGCCATATGTAAATACTTGAAGTGAAGGGTTTGTGTAGGAACTCTCTTCACTGACATAGAGTTCAACCACTGTCCCCATAATTAAGCCATCTTCATGAACTGCTCTGGCCAAAATAATCATTATCCTGTAGGAAACCTGTTAATTAACCTCCTTAAATTGAATTAGGGTGGGCCTTGTAATCTAAGCATGTTATTGCCCAGTGAGTTAACAGATAGCATGTTAGTCAAGAAACATAAAGAGATCTAGTGGAAGTCTTCCATTGCATTGAATTGATCTTCAATGGAGGATTTGGTGAAGAACATGGGAAAAGTATTGCATAAGGGCAGCTAGGTGGTGCAGTGAATATAGCACCAGCCCTGGAGTCAGGAGGACCTGAATTCAAAACTGGCCTCAGACACTCAACACAAAAACTGGCCTTGTGACCTTGGGCAAGTTACTTAACCCCAATTGCCCTCCAAAAAGCAAAAAAAAAAGGTATTGTATAAGATGGGAATAGCAGATAAATTGCAGTTTGTACCAGTGAAGGTAATTTCTACTACCCCATGCCTGGAATGGAACCCCAGTCTTTACTTATCAAAATGTCTTCCTTTTTCAAGATCTGACTCAAGTGCCACTTCCACAAAGTCATGTCAGATTTCCCCAGACTGAAAGTACAATCCCTCCTCATACTTCTCATTACAATTTATTTGTGTCTTTCCTTTTCACTATTCATATTCTTCCTTGTATCACTTATGTGTTTGCAGACTTTCTATTCTCTATTAAGCTGCAAGCTTTTTCAGAGCTAGGATCTATGTCTTATATGGTGTTTGTATCATTGTATGCCTAGTAAAATGTGTTTCACATAAAGATAGGGACAGTTGGCAAACTTGTGCCCCCATTGATATAGGAAAAGAATATTGATAAGGACATACTTTCTCCATGTTCAGGTTGAATTTTTTCTCTGTCACTAATAGTCTTAAAGAGTTGTCTAGAATAGAGTTCTAAGGAGTTAAGTGATTTTCTAAGGTTGACAAAGCAGTAAGTATCAGAAATAGATCTTCAACCCAGACCTTTCTGGATTTGAGGATTGCATTCTATTAACTATACCATTCAGCAATCATGTAGAATATAAAGAAATGTGTCGATTGAAGGAAGAAAAAAGATCATAAATATTATACTGATTTATAGACAGGTGGTTCTGGAAGACCTGAATTCAAATTTTGTCTCAAACACTTACTAACCATATGACGTTGGACAAGTCACCTAACATCTTTCAGTTTCAGTTTTCTTATCTGTAAAATGAGTTGTGAGGATCAAATGAGATAATATGTAAATCACTTTGCAAATCTTAAAGTACTATATAAATGCTAGTGAGGATGAGGATAACGATGATTATGAAATTTATTTTGATAAGAGTACCTTTGATGCTAGGCAAAATTCTGGAATGAATTCTTATGAATATTTTGTTCTGGAATGGAATAGAATCATTTCTAGGAACCATACTAATCACATTTTTTCTCATTTGATATAGTTAAAATATTGAATTATGGTCATAATGTATATATATTCAAAAAAGCATCAATGTTGGTCAATGTACTTGACTTTGTCTGTGAACAAGAGATAGATATGTGGAGTGGAAAATGATATGGTTAGATGCATTTATATTCAAAGGCTAAAGAAATAATGTCAACACTGTAGGAACATCTCTAGTAGGATGCCTTAGGTCTTCGTTCTTGGTCATATCTTTAAAAAAATTAACAATGAGTTGGATGAGAAGACATTTATAATAGAGGACATTTGTTAAATTAGCAGATGATACAAAACTGAAAGAGTTAATTTATCAGATGATAATATTATGATACAAAAAACATCTCAACAAGATTAAACAGTGAACCAAATCTAATGTGACAAAATCCAGTAGTAATAATCTAAGTTTTGTATTTATGTTTAAAAAATTTTTTAAAGCTCAAATACTAAATGGAGATGAGTCTCTTTCTCACAAAAATCTCCATGCATATGAGGTTTGCTTTTGTTGAAATATCAGTGACTAAATAGTCACTCATGACCAGTATCAGTCAAAATACCATACCTACCTCCAAAGGCCTTCATGAATTTTAGTGTATATAAGTAATTTATGTAAATTTTTAAAAATTTAAAATACTATATAAATGTCAAATGTTCATATTGTTACATGGTGGAATACTGATTTCTGTTCTAACCCTCCCTCTTAGTTGACTTGTAAGTAATTCACATAGTTCCTTGATGGCAGAAGCCATGTCTGTTTGTTTTTTAGTGCCCTAAAATATCTAGCACATTATTTATCACTGAGTAGAAACTCAATAAATTCATGTTGATTGCTCAATAATTAGTGTTAGATCAGATAGTAACATCAACTATTTACTGAATAAACACAAGAGTAACTCAATTTGATAAATATCTATTAAACACATGGTCTTTGCCAAGCATTATATTAAGGACTAGTTATAAAAAGGCAAAAATTAAACAGTTCCAGACCCCCAAAATTTGCATTCTATTGGGCACTACATAATATTTATTTATCACTTAAAATAAAAGAATCAAGATATCAGTGACAGAATAAACTTGGATTAAGCCTAAGAAGACATCTTTGAGAGTTCAATATTTAGAATTTTACTCAGTGTCCTTATTCATTAAGCCTTTTCACATCCCAGTTCAAGTCTTTTCATTCATTGGAGGGTAAAATAGAAACATTCTCCCCATTCCTGTAGGAAATGCTCACATTTTTTTCCAGGTAGTATGGATCCAGGTCTTCCAGGGCTTCTGACACCATGCCTGGAGGAACATCACCATAAAAAAATGGCAGCTGTTTACCGGTTTCCAAGTCACTATTTGGCTCGACTCCTTCTTCTTCCTCCTCACTTTTCCTGGTAGCGGTACATTCATCAGTAAGAGCAAGAGATTTCCTGGTGAAGTATTTAAAATTATTGGTTCTTGCCATCTTTTTGTGTGGTTAGCCTTAAATCTCTTTTGTGTCCTTATAGAGCCCTGAACAAAATGCAAGAAAAACGGTAATGAGAAAAACATACAGGAGGGGAAAGGAATATAACAAGAGGTTCATATGTTTTCAGTTGTGACCACAAAATGCAAAGAATAAGATTCCAATTTTTAACCAGGTTTTGCATTGTATACATATACAAATGCCCTTAAAACAAGTAATGTTAATCAGTAGGCCAAGCATTCCAGGAGCTTATCACTCAGCACTTCTCAAGACCCCCCACTTCAATCTTATTCTTGTTCATCTTTTTAGATGTACAGGAATATATGCATGGTCCTCATTTTATCCTCTCATTTACATATTGCTTTACAATTGCTGCTATATTTACCATTTAAGCTTCTCAGATTGTCTTATCTCTCCAATGAGATCAAAACTTTGTCAGAATGAGTGATCATTAGTGATCATTCTATGCCCTCCAAAGCTTCTGTCTATCTATCTAACCATATATAATATTACATTCATCATGCCAAGTCTAGATTGGTCTTATCAAACATTTCCTCAAAGATTTTCAAAGACCTTTCTCCATCCATTCTTTTGCAAAGGGTACCTTAACTTATATGTCAAGGGGCCACTGAAGGAACAAGAGAATGGGAGAGAGGGGAGCAGGCCAAAAGTAGTTAAGTGTCTCAAAAGCTGTTAGAATAACCATCCTTAAACAATTAACATTGGCTCTGGAGGATTCTGGACCTGGATTCATAGACAGCCAGTAAGTAAACATTTATTAACTGCCTACTATGTGCCAGGCACTATACTAAGCACTTCGCATACAAAGAAAGACAAAAGACAGTTTCTGCTCTCAAGGAGCTCATAGTCTAATGGTTCACTTCCCACCTTTGACCCTAATTAGGTTAAGTGCCTTAACTGCCTTGAGGAGGTCTCTTAACCTTCCTAGATCTTAATTTCTTTATCTGTACAATGAAAAGATTGGACTTCTGAGATCCCATTCACCGTTTAAATTAATCCTATGAGATGACAACTAGATCCCACAGAAAATTTATTCTTTTGCTCATTCCCCTCGATTCCCTTTCACCAATACATGTCCATGGATCCACCTTCCTTCAAGATTTATCTCAATTAATTACTTACCAGGAAGTTTTCCCAGATTGTCCCTAGACTAAGTCTTGTCATTTTCTTGTCTGATTATTGTATTTTATATTGATTTTCCTTCTTTGCTATTTCAAGTTGACTTTTTTTCAAAATTAAAACCTATAATTAACAGGTTTAGTTAAATCACTATTCCCCAAAATAATGGTTAGATGTCAATTTGGTAGGAAGTCTTTAGTTTGTGTGCCTTAGTGATTTGTACTGGACTCTGTTACATTTGTTAATTACTTGAAAACATGAATGGTAAGACACCATTCAATATTACTTTCTTCATGCCTTTCCAGATTAAAATGAATGCACACTTAAAAATCATACTAGGATTTATAAACTGCTTGTGGGTGGGTGGGGGGTAGAGTTAAGGAGAGAGAGAACAGGTGTGGAAAAGTTATTCTAAAACAGAATTAGGTATTGGATCTGTGATTTGAGTGGTGTAGGGATCTCATGTGGAGGAAACTCCTTCTACCAGTGCAAGGTACACCATCTTTGAAATATAGCAGTAGAAAATTTCCTAAGGCTTCAAGAGTTTAAGTGATTTGTCTATGGTCACAAAGTCATTATGCGCCAGAGGAGGGACTTGACCTTAGGTCTTCAGAGGTCAGAATCCAGCTGTCTCTCCACTATTCCAAGCTGCCTCTCATTGTTGCACAATAACAGGGTTTTCTAATGAAATGATCAATTATATAATTAAATTATGAAGAAGACAGAATTCTAAATATTTGGGTCATATAATAGCTCTTTAGTCATTGATAAAAAGTAGCAACAGACAAATAACATAATTTCCTAAATACTGAATTTAGGAAAATTTCCATTAGAAACAGAGAATGGAGACTTTCATCCACATATGACAACAAAAGTCAACATAAGGGAAACAAAGATTTTATTTTAAATATACATACCACCTATGTACAAAAAGATTTAAGGTAGATTTCAAAATTAAGTATAGATTCATGGTACAATATACTTTATTGTTGGTTAGGAGAAAGCTCATATTCTTTTCAATCCCCAAATGTGAATGACCTGGGGGTGGAGCCAAGATGGCGGAGTAGAAACAGCACTTCCAAGGTGCTCTGCCCCACACCACTTCCAAACTATGTAAAAAGTGGACTCTGAACAACTTCTGGAGCTCCAGCACCCACGGAACAACACAGAGAAGCTAACATCCCACTGAGGACAGCCCAGCAGCCCTGCAGGGAGGGGCCAGCACAGCACAGCAACACTCTGGGAGCGATAGCGCAGTGCTCTGGGAGCTGAGCCCAGGTCCCCATGAGCCTTGGTTTTAGCCCCAGGGTGGCCAGGCCAGTATCCAACTGGAGGGACCCCAGAACACCAGCAGCTGTGGAGATTCCAGAATTATCAACACAGATATGCCTAGGACAAAGTGAGAGGTTAGTGCCCTATGGACTTTGGGACCAGTATTTGGGGAACCTGTCGGCTTCCTCCCCTGGGGGCATGGAATATGATATTCCAGAGGTCAAAAGAAGTGGGATTAAAACCAAGAATCACCTACCCAGCAAAACTGAGTATCTTGTTTCAGGGGAAAATATGGTCATTCAGTGGAATAGAGGACTTTCAAGCATTCTTGAGGAAAAAACCAGAGTTGAATAGGAAATTTGACATTTAGACACAAAAAGCAAGAGATGCTTGAGAAGGCAATCAGGGAAAAGAAATCAAAAGGAACTTATCAAAGTTGAACTATTTACATCATTATATGGAAAAACAATAACTGTGACTGATGAAACCTTCCTCATTATGAAAATAATTGAAGAAAGGTATATGGGCATATGAATACATATGTGAATGTGTGTTTATATGTTTTCAGGTATACATGGATAGAGGGCACAGGTTGACTTTGGTGGGAAGAGATGATACTTAAGGGGTGAAGGTAAGGAGTGAGACAGGAAAGTGGCAAGAGGAGATGGGGAGAGACAGGGTAGGGTAAACTATCTCATGTAGAAGAGGCAAGGGGAAGTAGTTGCAGTGGAGGGGAAGAACAGGAAGGCAAAAAGGCAAAACCATATTCTCATTGAAGTTGGCTCAAGGAGAGAATCACATACATACTAAAATGGGATATCTCACCCTGCAGGAGAGTAGGGGAAAGGGGGATGAGAGGGGGGATGATAGAGGGGAAGGCATTCTAGGGGGAGGGGAGGTTGGAAGTACCCACTATAGAAGAGGGACAGGATCAAAGTAGGGAATAGACCAGGTAGGGGATGGGATGGGTGGGAGGGAAATATAGGCAGTCTTTTACAATATACCTACTATGGTAATGTTTTGCATAGCTATACATGTACAACACATGCTGAATTGCTTATCTTCTCAGAGGGAGTGGGTGACAAGGGAGGAAGGGAATGGATCTGAAATCCAAAATTTTAAAATTAAATGCTTCAAATGTAAAAACAAACAAAAAATGTTAATGACCCAAAGTTGTAATTCTGTAATGAGTTTAAGAGAGTCCCCCTGATGGAGCCAATTCATTTCATGACCAACATAAGCAGCTTGAGATTACAAGTCAGATCTTTTTGACTCCAATTCTCATACCCACTGTCTCCCATAGTGTTTTACCAAAAAAATTCCTCACAGATATTGTAAGGCCTCTGTGTTTTACAGAAAATAAGAGATGAACTCATCTTGAAAAGAAAAATCAGGACAGATATTATTAAGTAATCATTTTGTTCACAAAAGGATCTTAGTATTCTCTCTGTGGGGGAAGTAAATAAGCATTTATTAGGCTGCTATTATGTTCCAGGCACTATACACATACTATTTCATTAAAAACATCTGATTACAAGATAAAATATATCTTAGATGGATTAACTATAAGATTTGACCCCAAATTACCAAATTTCTTATAGTGTTAAGAAGGGTCCTTAGAGGCCATCTAGCATCTTATTTGAATAAGAATTTCCTAATATGATCAACAAGAGATCATTTAAATTTAAAACTTAAAAATTTTGTTAACCCTAAATACCTAATTTTATTTGCCTGTGATTTAGGTTTTCCTATATGAATTATGGAGAGTTCCTCCTAAATGCAACTATTTTAGCTCTGGTATAAATGAGACCTAATTGCTTCTTAAAGGAGAAGTAGCCCATTGATTATTTTGTTACCAGAGGACAGGCAATGAAACATATTTCCATTTTCTTGTTAGAAAGAAAGGGGATCTGGGGTGGCTAGGTGGCACAGTGAATAGAGCGTCGGCCCTGGAGTCAGAAGGACCTGAGTTCGGATCCGGCCTCAGACACTTAATGCACACACAAACAAAAACCTAGCTGTGTGATCTTGGGCAAGTTACTTAACCCCAATCCCCCCCCCCCAAAAAAAAAAAGCAAAAAAAAAGAAAGAAAGAAAGAAAGGGGATCATGGTAGATGGAGTATTGTGCAAACTATCAGAAGTTGTCATTTGATGGATCCGTTTTGCAAGTTCAGTGGGGGGGGTATATGAAAAAGTCATGCAAAACAAAAGGTATTAATTTGCATTTCTCTAATTAAAAATTATTTAGAGCATTTTTCATATGACTATGGATCATTTTTATTTCTTCATTGGAAAACTATCTGCTCATATCCTTTGACTATTCATCACTTGAAAAATGACTTGTGTTCTTAGAGTTTTGACAAAGTTCTTTATTATACTTGAGATATAAAACCTTTATCTGACAAACTGTCTATAAATTTTCCCTCAATTCTCTGCTTTCCTTCTGATCTTAGCCACATGTTTTATTTGTGAAAACCCTTTTTAATTTAATGTAATCAAAATTATCCTTGTATGTCTAATTTTGATCTCTTTCTCTTGTTTATTCACAAAATGTTCACCTATCCATAAGTCTCATAACTACTATGTTCTATGTTCTTCTATTTTTTTGGAATGTCTCTCTTTATATTTAGGTCATGTATCTATTTTGACCTTATCTTGATAAATGCTGGAAGATAAAGGTCTATGCCCAGTTTCTGCCATACTGATTTCCAGTTTTCCCAACAATTTTTTGAACCCTTATCCCAAAACTTTAAATCTTTACACTTGTCAAATACAAGGATATTATATAAAGTTGTTGCTGTAAATTGTATGTCTACGGTATTCCATTGGTCTGCCTTTCAATTTCTTAGCCAGTATCAAATAGTTTTGATAAATACTGCTGTATAGCGTATGATCTGATACTGCTAAACCTCCTTCCTTTACATTTTTTCATTATTTCCTTTGATATTTGTGACTTTTTGTTCTTCCAAATGAATTTCGTTATTCTTTTTTTCTAATTCAGTAAAATATTTTTGGTAATTTAATTGGTATAACACTGAATATGTAAATTAGTTTGGGTAATATTATCATTTTTATTATATTGACTCAGCCTACCCATAAAAAGAAATATTTTCCATTTGTTTAAATTTGATTTTATTTGTATAAAAATCTCTCTATAATTTTGTTTATATAGTTCATAATGTAATTGTGAACTTATTTAACCATTTTGGAAGGTAATCTGGAATTATGCACAAAAAGTTTCTAACCTGCCTATACCCTTTGATCCAGCAATAACATTACTAGGTCTATTTCATAAGATAATTAAGGAAAAGAGAAAAGAACTTATATGTTCTAAAATGTTTATAGCAGCTCCCTTTGTGGTGGCAAAGAACTGGAAATTGCAGGGATGCCCATCAATTGGAGACTGGATGAATGAATTGTGGTATATAATTGCAATTAATTATTTCTGTGCTATAAGAAATAATGAGCTCATTGATCTTAGGGAAATATGAAAAGATTTATACAAAATAAAGAAAAGCAAAAAAAAGCAGAACCAAAAGTAACATGAATATTGTTTTAAGAAGGACTTTAAGTGAATAAGTTATTTTGACTATTAAAAATACCCAAGTTAATTCTAAGGGACATATCAAGAAAATTCCTATCTGCAATCAGAGAAAAAACTGATAAATAGAACTATATATAGAATAATTTATATGTATATATGTGATTGTATACATATACACATGCATATATACACACATATGCAAACCTATTTGTGTCTAGTTGGCCATTTCTAGGCCATGGGGGTCAGGGAAGAAAAAATGGAAAAAAGAAATTGACACCATAACTTTGTTGTATAATTTAAGAGCAATAGAAAATTGTACATTGTAGTTTAGTTTCATATGCAATAATCTTTTTATAAATTGTGCAATTTTCTGCAAATCCTTGTTTTATTCCATAAATTAAAATTTTAAACATTATTAATAAGATATTAAATCATTAAACAGAATAATTAGCCAACAGGCTCATCTTCTGCTTAAGGTTATTCCTTATTGTTGACATTGTTGACAAAAATTCACCAACCTCCAGGCAGATGAATGTATTCCAATTTACATCTTCAGCAAGTAAACAAGAAAAGGGTCCAAATCACTTAATTTGTTGTTTCAAATTGTTTCAATGCAATGTTTCTCCTGGGCCTGTTCATGCCTGAAATGTAGCTCCTCATTGCCCTTTGGGTGACTCTCAACCTTCAGCTATTTGGGGACTGAAGTATTCCATGTCTAACAGCCAAATATCATTACTGGAAGTATACTAGTATTAAAAAATGGGGCTTTGTTTCAGGAATACACTTGAGGTCATTGTGCAGTTTTCCAATGACAATCTAGCCTTCCCTTCTCCTCCTGTTCAATTCTGGGTCATAGATTACTATCTATCTACAGTTTATGTGAAGGTATATATAAAAATAAGTAAGCCCTATAGGTTGGCTACCCAACCACATCACAACCTAACAGGAATGCTTACCTGTCAGACAGATATGGCAAAGTCTTTTGATTGACAGAGTTCATTAAATTGGCCCAGTAACATTCTAAGGCTTGGAATGAGTACAATGCTGCCTGTAAACAAGAGCACTGGAAAGACTTGGCCATTTATAAGGAAATCCTATGAAACCCTGATTCTGTCCTGTACCTCTTACATAATTGCAAACATCTTTGCCCCAAAGTTTATATCTCGTATGCAATCTTATATGGTTTTTGACACATACGGGAGACATCGTTTCAATATAGCCTTAAAGGCAACATTTTGATCTATAAAAATAATTTTTACAATCGAACAAAAACAATAAGGGTATAAGACAATACAGATATGGTTTCTTTATGTTTCATTAATTACGTGACTGTAGATGTGATCAACTATGTGATATCTCTTGTTAAAGTTACCTGTTGTCTTCTTATACACTTAAAAAGAGAATGCCCTCTATTTAGCATAACATCCGATTATATGCTCCTGGTTTTATTTTGTTTTGTTTTCATTTTTAAAGAGTAATACTTTAAGGTATTTATAGGATTACAAATAGCATTTTTAAATTTTACAAATTTGTAGTGTAGAGTAATAATACATATGCTTAGCAATTTTAATATGGATCCTCATGAAACTTGTTTGCTACTATAAATTCATTAACTACAAAGATCCTACTGTTTTCCTCAGTTTATCATTCTTACTTTTACAGAATAAGATTGTAACTTCATCTCCTTTAGTTTATAGGCATTCAAAATATAATCAGTTCTATCTATTCCTCATTCTAGATTCAACAGGTAGGGGTATCTAGCATCTTAGGGCTCTAATTTCTCTTCCATAAAAGTATGATCTTTCCAAAATAATTCAGATAATTTACCTGAAAATTTGGCATTTTATGATAACATATGGTAATAATCCATGTAGCATAAGTTTGATTGGTGATCTGTTATTTTCCCATGCTTATTTTCATTGAGTATTTTCTCAAAGTTTTCCATTCAGAAACACCTATTAAGCGCCTATTCTGTGCTAGCAACTTTAGCAGATTATGGAGATAAAACCAGTACCTACCTCAAAAGAACTTAAATCCCAGTGCAAGAATATCTCTCCCCTAAAATTTTCCATCTCTTGATCAGTGCATTATATATTTGTAAGATGCTTCCTTCTCTTCCAGTCTCTATCTATAGAGATACACCTTATCCTTTTACCTTCCTGCCAACCAGAAACTTACAAAAAGTCCATAAACAAATTTCCATATATGTTGTTCATTATAATAACACAGGATACTCTGCTGCTACAATTTAGAATATTCCTCATAGCATTCTTTAAGGAAACACTGTATTAAGTTTGGCCAAGGATGGCCAAATCATACCAGCACTTTTCTATCAGTTCAAAGGCATTTACATTATTTAAAGCAATACATTTATGACTCTGAGAAGACTTGCATGTACTTTTTGGCTTATGTCTTTGAATACATGCACAGTGATTTTTGAAAAACAAAAAGGAAACCCTCTCTTCTTGACCAACTATTTCTTGGTTTTCAAATTACATTATGATTCATGTTGTCATAAACTTATAAAAGCATTATAAATTATATAATAGGGGGCGGAGCCAAGATGGCAGAGTAGAAACAGCATGTCCAAGGCTCCCTCCCCCCAGATTACCTCCAAACTATGTAAAAGGGGACTCTGAACAACTTCTGGAGCCCCAGCACCCACAGAACGACACAGAGAAGCTAACCTCCCGCTGAGGACAGCCCAGCAGCCCTGCAGGAAGGACCAGTGCAGTGCTCTGGGAGCTGGCAGCACACAGCTCGCAGAGTGCGGGGAGCCGAGCCGAGAGGAGCACGGGTCCCTGTGAGCCGAGGTTTTAGCCCCAGGGCGGTAGGGCCAGCAGCCGGCTGGAGAGACCCCAGAACACCAGCAGCCGTGGCGACTCCAGAATTATCAACATAGACATGCCTAGGACAAAGTAAGAGGTTAGTGTCCTATGGACTTTGGGAACAGTATTTTGGGAATGCTTGGGCTTCCTCCCCTGGGGGCTAGAAGCCACTGAGGAGGCACTCCATTTTGTAGTTTTCAGAGGCAGCTCCAGCTCCTGGCCTGCAAATTTGTAGGGAGATCCAGCAATCAGTCTTGGGGGGTAATCGCTCTTGCTTTAACCTCCCTGGTTCTGGATTGTGATCTAGGGTGGAAGTTGTGGGTGGGTTTACAGCTTGCCAGAAATGGAAGCTGCCCCCCACATGTTCGGGACGAAAATTCCTCTATCTGGCCTTAAAGCCATAGTGTGGCAACAAGCCCAAAAGTCAAGTAATTAAGTGGCAACATGCCAAGGCAAAGGAAACAGAAAAACGCAACCCTAGACTCCTATTTTGGGGGCATAGAGCGGGAAAAGGACTGTGAGGTCAGAAGTCCTGCTCCAAAAGCCCCAGGGGAAAACATGAGTGGGTTGCAGGCCATAGAGGACCTTAAGAAGGACTTTAAAAATCAAATAAGAGAAGTGGAGGAAAAATTGGAAAGAGAAATGAGAAGGATGCAGGAAAAGTATGAAATGAGGGTCAACAGCATGACTGAGGAAAACAACACCTTAAAAAATAGACTAACTCAAATGGCAAAGGAGGCCCAAAAGGGCAATGAGGAGAAGAATGCCTTAAAAAGTTGAATTTTCCAGATGGAAAAAAATCTCAAAAGTTCACTGAGGAGATTCATTCCTTCAGAGTTAGACTGGAGCAAATGGAAGCTAATGACTTTATGAGAAATCAAGATGCTTTTAAGCAGATCCAAACAAACGAAAGATTAGAAGGAAATGTGAAATATCTCATGGGAAAAACCACTGACCTGGAAAATAGATCCAGGAGAGACAATTTAAAAATTATTGGACTACCTGAAAACCATGATCAAAGAAAGAACCTAGAAATCACCCTTTAAGAGATTCTCAAGGAAAATTGCCCTGATGTTTTAGATCCAGTGGGCAAAATAGAGGTTGAAAGAATCCACTGATCACCTCCTGAAAAAGATCCCAAAAAGAAAACTCCCAGGAATATTATAGCCAGGTTCCAGAATCCCCAGATCAAAGAGAAAATACAACAAGCAGCCAGGAAGAAACAATTTCAATACTGTGGAAACACAATCAGAATAGCCCAGGAACTAGCAGCTTCTACACTGAGGGATCGAAGGGCATGGAATATGATATTCCAGAGGGCAAAAGAGCTGGGAATGAACCCAAGAGTCACCTACCCAGCAAAACTGAGTATTTTGTTTCAGGGGAAAATATGGTCATTCAGTGGAATAGAGGACTTTCAAGCATTCTTGAGAAAAAAACCAGAATTGAATAGAAAATTTGACATCCAGACACAAGAAGCAAGAGATGCCTGAGAAAGTAATCAGGGAAAAGAAATCAAAAGGAACTTATCAAAGTTGAACTATTTACATTCTTATATGGAAAAGCAATAAGTGTGACTGATGACATCTTTCTCACTATGAAAATAATGGAAGGGTGTGTGGTCATATGAATACATATGTGAATGTGTGTGTATATGGTTACAGTCATATATGGATAGAGGGCATAGGTTGAATTTGTTGGGAAGGTAGAATACTCAAGGGATGAAATTATGAGGTGAGAGAGGAAAGTGGCAAGAGGAGATGGGGAGAGACAGGGTAAGGTAAACTATCTCATGTAGAAGAAGCAAGGGGAAGTGGTTGCAAGGGAGGGGGAGAATAGGAAGGCAAAAAAGGCAAAACCACATTCTCATTGAATTTGGTTCAGGGAGAGAATGACATACATACTAAATGGGATATCTCAACCTGCAGCAGAATAGGGGGAAGGGGGATGAGAGGAGGGATGATGGATGGGAGGGCATCCTTGGGGGGAGGGGAGGTTGGAAGTACCCACTATAGAAGAGGGACAGGATCAAGTAGGGAATGGACCAGGTGGGGGGTGGGATGAGTGGGAGGGAATTATAAGCAGCCTTGTACAATATATCTACTATGGTAATGTTTTGCATAGCTAGACATGTACAACATATACTGAATTACTTATCTTCCCAGAGGGAATGGGTGACAAGGGAGGAAGGAAATGGATCTGAAATTTGAGGTCTTAACATTAAATGTTTCAAATATATATATAAATACTATTATTAATACTGTTTTGCTTGTAATTGGGAGAAAAGATGTGCAGGCATTGGGACGCAAAGATTCACCTTCCTCTAATGGAAAAGTCGAAGGGGTATGGGAGAAGGTATGGGAGAGAGCAGATTGGAGGAAGCTATATCTTGTGGGACTGTTGTTCTGGGAGATTGGGTAGGGGAATAATGGGGGGGGAAATGATTGTAACTCAAAATCTGGTGGAAATGAATGATGTAAAACAGAAGTTAATAAAGCATTTGTTTAAAAAAAAGTTGGACACAAAATTCTGTTTTTAATCACAACTCTTTAACCAATAGACAAGTGTAGCCTTTTACTAATTATTTTTGAAATAATTTTCTTTACATGCTTTTTTTTTTTTTTTGCTTTTTGGAGGGCAATTGGGGTTAAGTAACTTGCCCAAGGTCACACGGCTAGGTTTTTGTTTGTGTGTGTGTTACGTGTCTGAGGCCGGATCCGAACTCAGGTCCTTCTGACTCCAGGGCCGACGCTCTACTCACTGCGCCACCTAGCCGCCCCTTTACATGCTTTTTTACACCTCTTCTTTACTATTTTTAAATCATCTCATAGATTTGGAGTTGGAGTGAACCTCCTAGATTAACACCATTATTTTTAGTTAAGAAACTTGAGTTTGAGGGAGATAATTGATTTGCCCAAGATTGCATAGGTAGTAAGTAGTAGAGTTGGTCTTTTTAGGGTCACAGATTTAGAGTGGAAGAGTCCTTCAAGGTCATAGAACCCCATCATTGGACAGATGAGGAAAGAAATGGGCAGAAGAATTAGGTGACTTCCCTACGATCACTCTGCTAGTAAAAATCTACAGCAGGATTCAACTAAGGTCTGCCTGGCTCTAAACAGAATCCTATAATTTCCATCATAATACACTTACCATGACATTGTTCTCAATTTCTTTGACCTCAAAGAAATCATATTTCATTTCCTGAAAGAGAAACTATAGCATAACTTATTCCCTCTAACTACTCTGCCCATGCTGTTTAAATCCAGTGACAAAAAACATTTGGTTTCCTAACTATATCTCTAGGAGTGAGAACATGGTTTAATTATATTGCATATGAGTTTAAATTTTCTAAAATAACATTTTACATATTTTTGTAATTCTTTGCTTAACTCCATGCAATCTCCTTTTTCATAACTTACTTACAAGGTCTGAGAAACTTTAACATCCAAAAATTGAATTGAACAGTTACTGAACTAAAGGGAAAAAAGATAGAATTATAAATTCTTTCTGGATCCCTTTTTGATTAGTTGGTTTGAAAAGGTTTGCTATCCATATTCACCACAAGATGGCAATAACATACAAATTTTAGGATAAAGCTTAAAGCTGGAGGAACCCAGTTCTTGGGTTCTTGGTCAGTGGTTCATAACCATTTTTATGTCCTTAGGCAGTCTAGTGCATTCTACTGACTTCTTCTTAGGATCATGTTTTAAAATATACTACACAAACAAACAAATGAATAAAATATATGGGAAACCAATTATATTTAAATAAGTTTACTTTTTTTTTTATGTTCATGGACCCAGGGTTAAGAATCCTTGATCTAGTCCACCTCAGTCATTCCATAGATAAGGAAATTGGGAGATTAAAGTAACTTTCCAAGGTTACACAGGTAGTAAGCATCAAAAGCAGGAAGTGTACACAAATCCCTTGACTAGTGACAGTGACCTATTTTACTCTCCTCACAGTCTCTTTCCTAGTGGTTCTTAACCTGGAGTCTGTGGTTAAGACTTTAAGAGGTCTATGAACTTGGATAAGCAAAAAATTTACATTTTTAATTTCATCAAGTGTTGGCTTCCTTTGAAATATTACACATTTTATTTTAGGCATTTAAAAACATTATTTTGAGTAAGGATCCATTGGTTTTACCTAACTGCCAATGGGCTCCATAACACAAAAAAGTGTAAGGAACCTTGCTCCATCTCCATATTTTAAAGGTAAATTACTTGGGAAACAACTTATCTACTACTTGGGTAAACAGGTTACTCCCAAGGGAGGAGGGGTGCCTGGCTTTGTTAACTCCCTATCTTTTTCAGTGCTTCATAAATGACTTCATTTAAATCACATGTTTACTCCCCCCACCAATGCAGGCATAAATACTTATGACTTGTTATGACTTAGAAAATTTGTCACATCACAGCCAATGTGATTGTTGATGATGATGATTACTGTCTTTGAATTTAACTAAACTAACAATAGACTTGTACACTGCCATGTACTTGAAACCTTTGCAGCTTGGTAGTGACTGCCAGATTTCTTGCTCAGCTTCCATAGCATCAGAGCAGAACTTTGTATAGGAGGACACCATATCATGAGTTAAATTAAGTATTGTAGAAGATGTCTGAGAACATTTTGAAATTCTTTTAGATAATTACCATTCTGTAAAAAACAAAAGCAAAACAACAACTTCTTGGATTAGAACTCTTTCAAGAGCATAAATGCATAGAGTATTATTAGACTTACATGGGACACAGAAACTTTTGTTTTAATAATTATTTTAAACCTAAAGCTATTAAATGGCATAGTAGCATTAGATGTGACATCAGGAGGAACTGAGTTGAAATCCAGCTTAGTCAGAGCACTAGATGTGACATCAGGAGGAACTGGGTTGAAATCCAGCTTCAGACATTCACTAGCTGTGTGACATTGGACAAGTCATTTAATCATTGTTCATCTGAGTTTCCTAACTTTAAAATAGGGATCATAATAGAATCTTCCTCCCAGGCTTGCTATAAGTATCAGATAGAATATTTCTAAAGCACTTAGTAGAGTGCCTGGAACATAGTAAGCACTTTATACATTTTAGTTATTATTCACGTATTGTACAAATCACAGGTCTTGCTTGGTGACTTCCTAATCACAGTAGCAAAAATATAATTTTATTATATATTCTTCTTAGTTTATTTAGCACAGCAGAAAACATTATGAACTGTATGTACATGATCATTGGAAAACATTGCAGTTTCTTATGAAGTTACTTATTTTTAAGATATCCAATAATTCTAAATTGCCATGAATCAGCATTGCATCTATATGTTTCAAAGAAAGAAATGTCTGATGAAGTGTAAGCTACCATTTTAAGGCATTTAAACATCTTTAACTCATGGAAATTAAATTTGATTCATATAAAGTAATATGACTGGGTAGAAATAGAATTCTGTAGATTCAGTGGGCTCCTTGGTACTTACTGAGCAAAAATTACCCAAGCGTATTCTTCATGCTTTGGTCACATATACAGCACAGTGATACAAACAGACAAAAAAAATAAAGAAATAGCAACAAACTCCCATTATTGGAATCATTGATGCAAAACTACTCTCAACAGAGCAGCAGTCCTTATTAAAGCAATACACTTGAGACCAGCTCTATCAAATTTCTGATCAGAGATTTCTCATGCAATTTGAAGATCACATTGGCATTACATTTTTGAGCTATCTTCCCATTTCCCATTACACTCATCATCACTTGCCCCCCCACCCCCACCCCAATGAAGAAGTTTAGGAACAGAGTTACTGAAAAGCTTGTGAAAGCAAGAATATTCTGTCCTCCAAACAATTTCTGGTCACAAAGAATCAATATCTAAAACAACATGATCCAGTATTGAAAAGCTTTATTTTTTGTTGAGGCTGGAGCTGTATGAGCTAGTGGAGAAAGCACTAGCACTGGATCTTGGAAGATTTGGATTTGAAACCCATTTTAGACATTTGCTAGGATGGAGTCTGGGTAAGTCTTTTCTTCTCTCTGTGCCTCAGTTCCTCCTTTTGTAAAATGAATAAGCTGGGGCGGCTAGATAGCGAAGTGAATAGAGAGCACCAGCCCTGTAGTCAGGAGGACCTGAGTTAGAATCCACCTCAGACACTTAACACAAAACTAGCCATGTGACCTTGGGCAAGTCACTTAACCCCAACTGCCCTACCTTCTCCCCTCCAAAAGCAAAAAAAATGAATGAGCTGGACTTAATGACCTCTAAAAGCTTTTCCATCTCCAAAACAATGATCCTATAATCAAATTAGGTGCTGCTAGTCATGCATATCACCATATGTTTCCCAGCACTCCTATTGATGTACTCCTGTAAATTTGCCATAGAGAGTCCTCCATAGGGAGACCTTCCTCCAAATTTGCTTGACATTATATAGAAAAGCCATAGAGCACAAACTGTGTCTATCAGTTATTCCTTGTTCTTTTTAAGTGACCATTAACTCTATTCAAATGTATCAATAATGATTGGGAGGTAATGCAAGTGTCCTTGGAATTAGGAAGCATGTGGCTTCAAGTTCTACCTCTTTTGAAGTCTTAAACACATTAGTTAGGAGATCATGGGAAAGGAAACTTATTGAGACTATGTCCTCTGGCAATTCACTAAGACTATGTCAGTGAAGAATTGCTAATCAACTCAGCTTTAGTGCAGAGAATTTCCACATGGGGAAATACTACCACTACTGCAAAACACTCCTCCTCCTCCTCCTCCTCCTCCTCCTCCTCCTCCTCCTCCTCCTCCTCCTCCTCCTCCTCCTCCTCCTCTTTCTCCTTCATCTACTAATACTCCTGCTGCTGCTACTACTGTTATTATTGCTACTCCCATTCCTACTGCAACTGCTGCTGCTGCTGTTGCTACTACTACTGATGATGATAATAATAGTCGTCATATCAGGAGAATGTTTTTCCTATATATTATGTGACTGCTACAACTTAAAACTTAATGTTAGTTTCTGACTCCCGCAACACACTCCTTGATATAGAAGTGGTACTAAAACTTTCAGTATAGTTTTAAGCTCTATTTAAGCATAAAGCTGAAATAAAACTTTTGAGACATCCTATATATGTTTCTTGTATGTTTTTGCTATTTAGGGTTTTTATAACTGCAAATGCTATCCATCCTTCTTGAATGTGAACATAACAGTTTGGTCTTAGAAAATGTATATCACTACGTATAATTATAAATATGTATGTAGCCACGTCCCCATAAGGTGTTTGCACGATATTTTCAGTTTGCATAGTTTTCTAGTAGCTATGGTTGCTGAACCCTTCCTCCCTAAAATCCAAACTACACCAATGGGCAAAACTGCAAGGGAAGCTACAAGCCTCTTATCAAAGGCTCTACTGTTTTTCTCTGGGGTCAGGTGCCATAGAAGAAGCAGGAGAAGGAGCAAGGTTTAGTACTAGCCTCAGACCTAGGGGCTAGGAGTGAAGGGATGATTACAAGAAAGCTATTCAATTGAATGTAAATGCGCTTTAGAATGAATAGTCCAATGTCACAACTCCTTCAACAGGCAGTGAGGTTCAGAAAATACTAGGAATGAGTATATCCCCATGTTTCAGTCATGAGCAAATGAGGCAGAGCGAAGGAAAGTAAAAGTAACAGTAATAATATATGTGAGTGAGTTCAGAAACATGTAAATAGCAATGATAAAGAAGGGTCTATCTCCATAATTAAGCTGGCTGAGCACAGCCATCAGAGCATATGACTGAGACTTTCCCGTGGCAGCTCAGATATGTCAAGAATAGAGGAGTGTATTATATATATATATATACACACACATATGTATACATATATGTATCTATGTATATATGCGTATGTATGTACGTATATATGTATGGGTGTGTGTATATATATGTGTGTATATACATACATATCCTCCTTCCCTTGAAAAATAATTTTTAAAAAGTATGCATTTCTCAAAATATCCACTTATACATTTATTTCACTACTTTTCTGCCAAGCACCAGCAACAGCAGAAACATCTAAATCTCAGTATAATGGAAATGTCACCAGTATTCTGATAGAGTGATTCTATTCCCCTCACTGGCAAATTTGGCTGGAAGAAAGTCCTTTCCCATCAGACATCAGGTTTACAGCAATGAATTTTGGGCCAATCCTTTGAATTATTGAGTTACAAAGTGTTGATGTAAGTGTTGCAAATATAATGAGGCATATTCAATAACATTGTTCTCTCTGTTAAAAACATCTATGTAGAAAGAGCAAATAATACATTTTAAGTAATATTTATATTCATCCTTAGCTCATCCTTTTTGAGTTCCATTTTTGTCATTCATTTTGTAATGGAAAGAAGTATGTTCATGTTGTATTACATGTAAGTAATTTATTGGTAAACATGTATAACATTTTTCTGATAGAAATTGTTTAATTCATTTTTTCAGTCACGTTCAATGCTTTGTGATGCCATTTCAGGCTTTCTTTTTTTTTGACAAATGCTTTATTAACTTGTGTTTTACATCATTCATTACTGCCAGATTTTGAGTTGCAATTTTTTCCCCCGTTTTTCCCCTACCCACCCTCCAGAATAGCAGTCCCACAAGATATCGCTTCCTCCAATCTGCTCTCTCCCATATTTTCTCTCATACCCCCTTCTACTTTTCCATTAGAGCAAGGTGAATCTCTGTGCCCCAATGCCTGCATATCTTATCTCCCAATTACAAGCAGAAGAGTATTAATAATGGTATTTATATATATTTGAAACATTTAATTTTAAGACCTCGGATTTCAGATACATTCCCTTCCTCCCTTGTCACCCATTCCCTCTGGGAAGATAAGTAATTCAGTATATATTGTGCATATCTAGCTATGCAAAATATTACCATAGTAGATATATTGTACAAAGCTGCTTATAGTTCCCTCCACCCATCCCACCCCCCACCTGGTCCATTGCCTACTTGATCCTGTCACTCTTCTATAGTGGGTACTTCCAATCTCCCCTCCCCCCAAGAATGCCCTTCCATCCATCATCCCTCCTCTTATCCCCTTTCCCCCTATTTTGCTGCAGGTTAAGATATCCCATTTAGTATGTATGTCATTCTCTTCCTGAAGTAAATTCAATGAGAATGTGGTTTTGCCTTTTTGCCTTCCTATTCTTTGCCTCCCCTGCAGCCACTTCCCCTTGCTTCTTCTACATGAGATAATTTACCCTACCCTATCTCTCCCCGTCTCCTCTTGCCACTTTCCTCTCTCACCTCATAATTTCACCCCTTAAGTATTATCCCTTCCCAACAAATTCAACCTATGCCCTCTATCCATGTATACCTATAAACATATATACGCACATTCACATATGTATTCAAATGACCATACACCCTTCTTCCATTATTTTCATACTGAGAGAGGTTTCATCAGTCACAGTTATTGTTTTTCCATGTAGGAATGTAAATAGGTCAACTTTGATAAGTTCCTTTTGATTTCTTTTCCCTGATTACCTTCTCAGGCATCTCTTGCTTCTTGTGTCTGGATGTCAAATTTTCTATTCAACTCTGGTTTTTTCCTCAAGAATGCTTGAAAGTCCTCTATTCCACTGAATGACCATATTTTCCCCTGAAACAAAATACTCAGTTTTGCTGGGTAGGTGACCCTTGGGTTCATTCCCAGCTCTTTTGCCCTCTGGAATATCATATTCCATGCCCTTTGATCCCTCAGTGTAGAAGCTGCCAGGTCCTGTGCTATTCTGATTGTGTTTCCACAATATTGAAATTGTTTCTTCCTGGCTGCTTGGAGTATTTTCTCCTTGATCTGGGGATTCTGGAACCTGGCTATAATATTCCTGGGAGTTTTCTTTTTGGGATCTTTTTCAGGAAGTGATCAGTGGATTCTTTCAACCTCTATTTTGCCCTCTGGATCTAAAACATCAGGGCAATTTTCCTTGAGGATTTCTTGAAGGGTGATTTCTAGGTTCTTTCTTTGATCATGGCTTTCAGGTAGTCCAATAATTTTTTAAATTCTCTCTCCTGGATCTAATTTCCAGGTCAGTGGTTTTCCCCATGAGATAGTTCACATTGCCTCCTATTCTTTCATTTGTTTGGATCTGCTTAACAGCATCTTGATTTCTCATAAAGTCATTAGCTTCCATTTGCTCCAGTCTAACTCTGAAGGAATGAATCTCCTCAGTGAGCTTTTGAGATTCTTTTTCCATCTGGCAAATTTGACTTTTTAAGGCATTCTTCTCCTCATTGCCCTTTTGGGCCTCCTTTGCCATTTGAGTTAGTCATTTTTAAGGTGTTGTGTTCCTCAGTCAGGCTGTTGACCCTCATTTTATACTTTTCCTGCATCCTTCTCATTTCTCTTCCCAATTTTTTCTCCATTTCTCTTATTTGATTTTTAAAGTCCTTCTCAAGGTCCTCTATGACCTGTAACCTGCTCATATTTTCCTTTGGGGTTTTTGGAGCAGGATTTCTGACCTCACAGCCCTCCTCCTGCTCTATGCTTCGATCCTCTTTGCCCCCAAAATAGGAGTCTAATGTTGAATTTTTCTGTTTATTTTGTTTCCTTTGCCTTGGCATATCGCCACTTAATTGCTTGACTTTGGGGCTTGTTGCCACAGTAGACCTCTGCCACTAGACAGGGGAGCTTCCATCCCAAACATGTGGGGGAACAACTTCCGTTTCTGGCAAGCTGGATACCCACCACACGACCTCCCCCCCAGATCACAATCCAGATCCAAGCAGGTTAAAGCAAGAGTGATTAATCTCCAGGACTGATTGCTGGATCTCCCTACAGTTCGCAGGCCAGGAGCTGGAGCTGCCACTGAAAACTTCACAATGGCATACCTCCTCAGCAGCTTATAGCCCCCAGGGGAGGAAGCCGAAGTGTTCCCCAAATACTGGTCCCAAAGTCCATAGGGCACTAGCCTCTCACTTTGTCCTAGGCATGTCTGTGTTGATAATTCTGGAATTGCCATAGCTGCTGGTGTTCTGGGGTCCCTCCAGCCAGCTCCTGGCCCGGCCACCTGGGGCTAAAACCGCAGCTCACACAGACCTGGGCTCGAATCTCCACACCAGAGCACTGCGCTGGCCACTCCCTGCAGGGCTGCTGGGCTTTCCTCAGCGGGAGGTTAGCTTCTTTGTGTCGTTCTGTGGGTGCTGGTGCTCCAGAAGTTGTTCAGAGTTCCCTTTTACATAGTTTGGAGGTGATCTGGGGGGAGAGTGCCTTGGATGTGCTGTTTATACTGCACCATCTTGGCTCCACCCCCCAATTTCAGGTTTTCTTGACAAAGATACTGGAATGGCTTTCCAATTCCTTTTCCTGATCATTTTACATATGAGGAAACTGAGGCAAATAGGGTTAAGTGACTTGCCCAGAGCAGTCACACAGCCAGTAAGAGTCTGAGGTCAGATGTGAATTCAGTCTTCTTGAGTAGAATCCTAGGATTTGTTCTGTGAAGTCTGAAGTCAGTCAAAGGACTTTACTCAAGGACCTGGAGGGTCACATGTGGCTTTGAGGTTGCAGGTTCCCCACATCTGACCTAGGTCCTTAGTTAAGGATGTCTAAGCAACAGATAGAGGAGGTGCAGCTTCCCAGCTATGCAGAGATAGGTTCAAACAATACAATAAAGTTTTCTTACAATTCCCATAGTTCAATAACTTTTTCTCACAAGACAGAAATTGGACTAGACCCATAATTGAATAGAAAGAGAAGCTAGCTCTAGAACTGAGTCACAAGGTGGAGTCCCCAGGGTTCACTATTGCAAGTACCACTTGCTGCTTTAATCCCCTCAATTCACTCAGTGGAGAGCTATGTTGAGTGATTGGGGGGTACAGGGTGTATAATGGCCTCAGTCCCTGCCCTCACCTGTCTTAAAATCTAGTAGGAGATGTGATAGTAACAGAGATGATTATAATTCAGACATTAAAATGCAGGATATAATTAGTACTAAGCACACTTCTGATTGCTTACAAGTAGAATGACCAGCAGGCTCTAGGACAACCCACATCCATGTATGTAAACACCAGCTGCAAACAAAGAGCCCCACTAGAATGGCATTCAAAGCAGGTCAAGCAGACAGATTCCAGAAACAGACAGGCTGGGAAATTAAGAAAGACAGAAAAGAATTTTCCTTATGCTTATTACAAAACAACTGTCACCCAGCCAGGGAGGACAAGAGCCCTCTTTGAGACCCCTTCAGTTTGGAATTTCCATCTCCTTCTATCCCTTCCAGCATTTCCTCAACTGCTGCCTTGAACTGCCTACCATTCCCCTATTTCCCCAGAGTCTCTGGGGGTGCTCTAGGGTAATTCTGAAATGGCAGAATTTGTATCTGAGAGGGAGGAGGTTGTGGTAAATCCCTAGGGCTACTTCTGAATAGTCCCCCTTCCTTTCAGACCCAGACTTCTTTGATTCTGGCAATGACCCTAGTCTAGTATCCTCTCCTCCAACCCCTAATTTTTCTCCCAGAATCCCTACCACATCCTGTGGGGGTTAAGGGGTGGGGGGTGAGCTGCAGATTTCACAAGATTTTCTGAGCCTTCTTTTTCTCAGAAATGTAAATGAATCTTTCCCAAAGGCCCCATTCAGTATCTATGGATAGCTTCATGGAGTCTATGAGTGTGTAAAAAAAAAGGCAAGAGAGAGAAGAGTTTTGATTAAAGGAAAGGTTGTAGTAAGCTTTTTAACTTTTTGTTTATATCACACTCTTTCTATTACCAAGGATAGCATTTCTTCATTGATCTGGGAGAAGGAAAAAGTGGATACAGTTTTCAGTATCATAGTGGGTCAGAAAGGATAAGAAATCTTATGAGAGTCAGCAAGTGGTGAAAATGGATACAGTTTATCCCAATCTAATTTATTGGGGCTACTAAATGGCACAGTGGTTAAAGCATCTGGCCTGGAGTCAGGAAGACTCATCTTCCTGAGTTCAGATCTGGCTTCAGACACTTGCTCAGACCTGGGCAAGTCACTAACCCTATTTGCCTCCCTTTCCTCATCTGAAAATGAGCTGGAGAGGGAAATGGAAAATTACTCTAGTATCCCTATCAAGAATACCTCAAATGGGGTCACAAAGAGTTGGACATGACTGAAAAACCACTCAAATTAAAACAACAAAGCCAGTCTGTGCAGGCTTTGGAAGAAAAAAAAAAGAACATGATGAGGGTAACCATCATCCAAATGTCTCCAAACAGTAGATACTGCCAGAAAATTCTTCATTTTGTGTGAAGAGCCCCAAATTTGGAGTTGGAAGAACTGGCAAAAACCTACTTCAGCCACTTAAAATCTATATAACTTTCAGCAACTCATCTATAAAATAAAGGGGGTAGCAGTGAGCTCCAAATTGACTTCCAGCTATAAAGCAACGATTCTATAAAAACTTTAAATAATTCATTTGCTACTTTCAAATAAATTATTGATATCATTTGTTTTTATATAAACTACATTTTCCTATACCCACCTCCCCCACTCCCAGAGAACCACCTCTTTCAACAAAGAGGATTTAAAAAAAATTCGGCAACATTAACCATCACATCAACTAAATCTGAATATATACATACATATATACACATGCACTTATTATATATGTATGAATCAACATTATTAAGCATCCATTGAGTAGAAAACTAGGATCAGTACTGGAGAAGAACAGAGATTACTTCAAAGTCAGTTGTTCTCATCTAGCTTAAAGTCTAGTAGGATATGTGATGCTAACAGAGAAGCTATAATTCAGATATCAAAATGCAGTCAGTATCATGTATGTATATATGTATGAATGCTTACATAATATACATACACATATAATATACATATGTACATGGTGTGTTTCTTTTGATATGGATGTGTGTTATGAATAGGGATAGAACCTTTGATTTAATTGGTTTTAGGAGCAGCTAGGAGAGGAAATTTCCTCTGGCAAAGAAGGTGGATACTTTCTATGTACCTTACAGCCTTAAGGAACTACCTGGAATGATGAGAATGCCTTACACATGGTCACATAAGCAGTATATCTCAGAGATAGGACTTGAACTTAGGCCTGAAGGCTAACCCTGTAACTATTACATTGCCTCTCAAACATACATGGCTTATATAGTGAATAAACATCAAGAGAACTCACTAAATTGTACTATGAGTTTGCTTTAACAATCTGAAATAAACATTCTCAAGAGAATCATAGTATGTTACAAAAAATGAGCAATGACCAGTGGACAGCCAACGTGTTGGGTTAATATCCATTGTCAAGAGAGATGTAGAAGAAAGTCTACATTTAGTAGAAAGTCCATGGAGGATTTATAAGAGGCCAAGAATTGTAATAAGTGATGAGGGACAGGCAGGTCAGTCTTCATCAATGAAGCTATAACATGGGTGGTATTCACATTCACTGATGACATCACTTTTTTTCTTATATATCCTTCTATGTCTTGCACATAGTAGGAGTTCAATATATATTTGGGGACTGCCAAAATTCTATGGTGGATATCAGAGTCTCCTTTTTTCCTTTAAAAATCCCATGTTCAGTTTCTTTACTCTTTCCAAGTAAGTTCAATAAAATCAGTATCATCTTCCTTCATGAAAAACTAATGAATAATGCATCATGTTTATTTTTTAGATTTCAAATATTAAAATCAAAAAAGTGTGTATGAGTGATAAATACAATGCATTGTTTATTCATCAGAGAAAACTGTAAATTATCTGTTAACATTTATTTAATCCTTTAAACTCTTTTTATTACTTCTAAACAAAGTTATGGTAGATCTCTCTGAAAGGAAATAATTTTTTTCTAGTTTATTTGACTGTTAAAACTATCTTGAGCCTTAAATAACAAAAGATATAAAACATTTTTTTGACTTTGAACTTCATCATTGAACTAAATCTGCTCTCTCCTAATTTCTCAATCTTCAACTTTCTTGACCTTCCTCTTTTCTATATTCTCTGCTCTCTGGGTTTTTATGATACTTTTCCTTTGGTTCTCCTGCTCCCTGTCCTACCAATCCTTTCCAGTCTTCTTTGCTTGTTCATTATCCATATCATGACTCTTAATTGTGGGTGTACCCCAAAGTTCTCCCATGACTTCTCATCTCTACATATAGACTTTCTCTTATTAGTTTCATTGGCTCCTTGGGTTTAATTATCATCTCCACAAAGATGATACCCAGAAATACGTTTTCATTGCTAGTCTCTCTCCTTGAACACCAGTCCAACATCACTGATTGGACTTTTTTTTTTAAAGCAATTGGGGTTAAGTAACTTGCTCAAGGTTACCCAGCTAGTCATTATTTATCTGTGGGTGCTCATTTTCTGAGGCCGGATTTGATCTCGGGTCATCCCAACTCCGAGGCCGGCGCTCTTACTCACTGCACCACCTAGCCGCCCCACTGATTAGACTTTTCAAACTGGAAACCTAATGATCATCTCAAATTCAATATGTACATGACACAATTCATATTTCCTATCCTTATTCCAAATTTCCTTGTCTCCATTGAGGGCACTATCATCCTTCCAGTTGCCTAAATTTTCAACCTTGCCTCCTTGACTCCTTACTCTCCCTCATCCCGTATATTCAATCAGCTACCAGTCCTGCTCCACATGTGTGGAGCATGTGTTCCCTTCTCTTAACTCACAAGATTCAGACCTTTATCACCTATCACCTTCAATGGTTTCCCAATCTGCTTCCCTGCCTCCAGACTGTCCCCTGCCTAATCCATTCTCTGCTCAGCTGCTATAGTAGTATCCCTTAGGTTTAGACTTTATCATTTCTCCACTCCAGTGGCTACCTATTGCCTTTGGAATCAAATATAAACTACTTTTTTGGTGTTCAAAGCTCTTCACATTCTCTATCCAATCTAATTTTCCAGGCTTGTCATATATTAGTGAACTTGTTTATTACAGGTCAGTCAAACTTGATTTTCTTTTTGTTCCTTCCACAAAAATTCTCTATCTTCTATCTCCATGCCTTTTTATAAACTGTGAACTTTACTGGAATATATTCCTTCCTCATCATCTCTCAACTCCCCACACCTCCAACTCTTAAAATCTATAATTTACTTCAAAACCTAGCTCAAACATTGCCTCCTAGATGGCACCACTCCTGATCCCCCACAGTTACTAGGCCCTTCCTTCCAAAATCACCAACATTGATTTTGTATATCCCTTCATATGTACTTGGTTATCCATTTAGAATGTAACCTCTTTGAGGGTGGGTCCTCCTTAATTTTATATTGTATCAGTATTGTGCCTGGTAAACATTAGGTACTTAATAAATGCTTGTTGACTGAGTAATTATCAAATAGTTTTTAAAAATTCATTTGTGTTTATGTGCTTGGTACTGTTTTTCCCCACAGATACTGCCATTATAGTGATCCAGTGCTCCTCAAACAGGAGGTGAGCAGGACTGATACTGAAAGGGCTACTTAAACCAGTGCCCAACAATTTTTCCATAGATCAAAATATGGAAATATGGAAAAATTTCTAATGGAAATCCGATCTGCCCAGTTCTTTATATTTAACAAAGCAAAATAGAGAGTATTAGACTGGGAGGCATGAGGGCTTTGGTTCAAATCCTAATCTCCAACTTTTGCTGTGTGTATGACCTAGGAAAGATCACCAAATCACTCTGTGTACAAGGCTCATCATCGACAAAATGATGGCATTGAACTAGGGGATCTCTAAGGCCCCTTCTAGATTAGAAATTTAGTTCCTGCCATTAACAAATGATGGTATCTGAGAGAGATTGACTGAAAACCTAGCAAGATGTTAAATCTTTGGTTGGAAGGGCTCTTAGAAGCCATTTACTCCAAGCACTAACCTAACGTAGGAATTCAATTTGCAGAAATCTGAATAGATGGCCATCCAATATCTGTCTGAACACCTCCAATGATAGGGCACTCACATCTCACAAGACAAGACATTCCTTTTTTAAACAGTTCTTTCTATTAGATAAGTTTTTTTTGGTTGGATCATTTTTTTTCTTGGTGGCCTGTGGCCTGTGCTTATGATTTCACATAAAACCTGAAGGCTTAGAGGTTTATCTAGAGCATTAAGAGGATAAATACCTTATCCAAAGTCACATAGCCAGGATGGTCGATCAGGACTTGAATTCAGGTCTTCTTGACACACAGGCCAATTTTTAACCACTACACCATGGGGCAGCTAGCTGGTTAGTTGGATAGTACAGCAGGCCTGAAGTTAGAAAGATTCATCTTCCTGAGCTCAAATCTGGTCTCAGACACTAGCTGTGTTACCTTGGGCAAATCACTTAGGCCTTCTTGCTTCAGTTTCCTCATCTGTAAAATGAGCTGGAGAAACAAATGGCAAACCACTCCACTATCTTTACTAAGAAAATCTTAAATGGCATCATGAAGAGTTAAACATGATTGAAAATAACTTAAAAATAGCACCACACTACCTCTCCTAGGTTAATATTTACTTCCAGATGCTTTCCACTAACCTAGTTCTGTCCTCCAGATATACATATAGTCAAGCTAATATTCCTGTTAGACTATAGCTCCCCAAACATTTTAAGATAGCTCACTGGATTTACCTTCATTTCTTCCCACTAAACATTCACAGTGACTTCATCAAATTTTCACATGGACCTTTATAAAGTTCTCCCACCATGATTATCCTTTTCTTTGGTTTTTCAGTTGTATCTGATTCTTCATCACCCTATTTGGGATTTCCTTGCCAAAGATACTAGAGTGGCTTATATTTCCTTCTCCAGCTCTTTTTACGGATGAAGGAACTGACACAAGCAGGGTTAAATGACCAGCCCAGGGTCATACAACTAGTAAGTGACTGAGGTCAGCTTTGAATTCAGGAAGGTGAGTTTTCCTGACTCCAGGCCCAGCACATTGGTCACCTAGCTTTTCTAGAGACATTTAAAGAAGCATTCCAGGGGAACTGAAAAAAAAAAAAAAGCTTTTACTAATGAGCTTCTACATTTTGACCCCTGAGGGATATTTCTACCTTTACTCTCCTGTCAGAAGTCTCCCAGAAAACTTGAAGGGATTGAAGTTGATAGTCTCATTCAGTTCTAAGTTTATGATCCAAAAAAACCAGTGAAGTTTAAAAAGGCATAGAGATTTTCTCCAGAGAATATTTTCTAGGAACAGTCTAGAAACATTTTTCTTAATTTTTGACCCATTTCCATTTCAGGGCCAGTAGCTTAGAACTCTTCTTGGGCCATTATTCTCTTATCTTTTCTGTATCTAACTCATGCCTAAACTAGGGCGTATCTATTTGGAACCTAATGACTAGCTTACTTTGAAGTTGTGAATGAGTATCCCACTCATGTTGTTCTTGCATTGATTTCCTTTTCTAGTTATAATGCTCCACTCCTTTTCTGTGTGGTTGAAACCCCCAGCAAGGATCCAGACTGAAAGTGTTTCCTAGCTCACTTCCAAAAATTTCTCTTTAAAATTGTCCAAAAATAGTTCCAAATTTAATCCAAATGAAGTTGTTATTGATGAGATTTTTGATATCCTTAAATTTCTTTCTGGAGGTGTCACTCTGATAGACTCTCCAGAAGTCATTAATACTGGAATATGATAAAGGTTAGAATGATCCCACTGCTCTCTCCAAACACTGTTCTGTCCAGTCAGCATTTCATTCTTTTCTCTGTCTGGGTCCTCCTGCTCACCTGTAGTCTCATTCCTATGATTTATGTTCCCATCCCATAAGGAAGCAGACTTTTCCTAGATTCCTATCTCATAATCTCACTGTATTCTAATATTGTAAATGGGCACCAATATCAGAGCCAAATTCCACCATAATCAGAGAAGGCTTATTTCCTTATATGGCTTCAATTTATCAATGGCCTTCTTAAAATGTGGTAATTCTGGGACTGAAGACAATACTGCAGATGATTTCAAACTGATGCAGGTGGTGCTCTACTTCTATCAATGTAACCTAATATTGAATTACTGGAGGGGTTTTTTCTGCCCCATCAAACTATTTACTCAAATTACACTTATGTCCAGAGAAACCTGCTAAGTCCTTCCTGCAAAATTGCTAATATTTATGCCTCTTGATATTCATTTTGTTAGTTTCTATCCACATTCAATTCTGAAAACTCTTCCCATTCAGAATGGAAAGAGTAAGAGATAAAGCACTTACTTGCTCCGAGCTCTGGGTAACACTTGGGCACTTCCACCTGAATGAGTCTAGCTTGGGAAGACACAGGACTAGATTCTTCCTCCTTCTGTGTCTCTTTCCCCCTGGCTCCCTCTCTGTCTTTCTTGCTGCTCCTGTTGATCAGCAGGCGCTTGGGGCTGGGACCTGTGAGATGCAGCCATCCAGCCTGCCGTCAAAGCCAGTCAGCTCTGCCCTGCTGAGAGTCAAACAACAGCTGGAGCAGCCTGCTCAGCAGCTTCCCGCTTGGCTTTTCTGATAGAGCCCCGCCCTCCTGTAGGGAGTGACTTCTAATTCCTCATCTCCCACCCCTCAAGTGGTCACCTTGGATCTCAAGCCCTTCTCTTCTGCCTGCAGGCCAGTGCCTGTAAAGCGGACAGCAATACTCTTAACAGTTCTTAGTGGTACTCACGGCCCCCTAAAGGGTCTTGGAAGGCAAGGTGGGACACAGCACTTAGGGAACTGTGACTTCAGCAGCCTGATGAACCACTTTCCCTGTTAGAATCTGTCTCATTCAGAATATGGAGCACCTAGTACCAGGTGTTTCATAAATGTTTGTGAGACTGAACAACCAATAGACACTCTAAGCAGCAATCAGGCTCATATTTTGTTTTGTTCCCCATTTCCATATAGAGTGGACTGGGGACCTTTATAGTCATCTTATCTTTATAGCATCCCAACTGGCCCATGTACTACAGCCTCTCAAAGGGGTGAAGGAGCTCCACCAGTAAATATGAGTTCTGGAGCAGCCTCCATCTCCCACCCTTCCCACAGTTTGGAGGGTGAAGAGGCGCGATTCATCATGGATGGGCGCCCATTTCTCAAAGTAGTTAGGGCTGCCAGTGGCTCTGGAGGTTTGGCTGATCTGAGGCTTGTGGGGCATGTTCGAGGGCTACACTGAAGAGATCATTAGTAAAGGGAGTGGACTGGAAAATGGTGAACAATGGAAAGACATATGAGGAGTGGCCCTTGCCAGGGGTGGGTATGGGAGAGGTGTGCAGGGTGCTGGCCAGGGCCAGGGCTGTGGCTAGCTCCCTCTGCGTGATGGACTGAGAGACAGATTCCCCTCTATGCCTCAGAGACACAGGAAATGATCTAGACATGTTGCTGGAGGGTGTGGACCTCATGCTTGGATGAAAGTCACCTTCATTGTCAGAGAGTCTTTCAAACAAGAAGCTCCCTGACTTGTCTGTAGGAAATAGAAGTCGGCTAGAGAAAGTATTTACCACTGGGAACAGAATGCTGCCCACTACCAATAGCAGAAGCAGGAGAGTGGCATTCACTAAAGCAGGGTGAGCTGAAGCTGGGGTATTCAGTATAACAGGATGAATAGAAAAAGTGAAGAGAACCTTATGCTGGGTCTCAGTACAGTGGAACCACTGCTGAGGCTTGTGTGATCTGACCCAATGATTCTTTATTTCCCAGCATCTTAAAGATCACATCTTGGTAGACAAAGATGCTATGCAGAATGGTGTGCAAGATGTGGAAATCCCTCAGGGCAGATGCTTTGTTTACAAGTTAAGTACAGATGCCCAGGAAAGAAAAATTGAGAGTCAAGTATCAAGGTAGAGATCAGGAGAGAAGTAGACTGAGGTAGGACTGTTTCTGTAAATCTGGTGCCCACATGGTGAGCTCAGTAGAACCATGTTGTTCTCCAGGACTTCACCTGAAAAGGTGGTGACAGGGAAGGTGCTGAGATCTTGGTGAGACCAGTGGTAACCTGCTGCTGGGGCAGGAACTGATGAGTTTTATATTATCTCTCTGGTTGCACCATTTTCTCAGATGAGAAGGTATGTTGTTTAATGTGAAGATAATGATGGGACATCCAGGAAAGTGGCTGTCTTTTTCACTTTACAGTTCAGTTTCCTCCAATATGCCACTCACTAATTTCTCTTGCCCAGGCAATTTGGAAGAGATTGTAGACTCTGAAAGATGGTGGGAAAGAATGCAAAAAAAAACAAGGCAAATCTGCGAAGGAAACAGCCTAGGAAGGAAAGATGAGAAAGAGTTGGAGTCTTTATTCTCAAGAAAATGAGCAAATTTTCTCTTAACATAATACAAAATTGAGAGAAGAAATGAGAATCCCATCTATCTAGGGAGAGATATCAAACTTGACTAAGGGAATTCAGAGGAGAGAAGCTTACTTGAGGATCTCCTGGTCACCCCAGGCAAACTGCAAGCCTTGTTTATAACTTGAAATCAGTGATGGGTAAAAAATAAGATGATCCTTGTACTAACAACATGTAAGTGTTGCTTCTGGCAAATAATATTAAGATATGAAGTAAAGTGGGAAAACAGTGCCCTTTGGAATAATTTAGAATTTCAAATCACTGGAATTATTCCCATTTTTATTAGGGAACAAAATGATGCCCTTTGGAAGAATTCAGAAGGCCAGGTCACTGGAATTATTCCCATTTTTATTAGGGCTGATGTATTCCTAGGAGCAAGTAACAGTTAAATATCTGTTTTGTCCATAAAGTGACATTAGTATTGGAGTGTTGTGGAAAAGTTCTGCTTGTTGGGAGGAGTTTTCATCCCTCCCCCCCAACTGCTTCTATTAATTGGGACCATTGACTCCTTTTTGAAAAGAAGCCCTGCCCTCCCCACATTCCTAGGATGGGGCACAGCTACTAATGTAAGAGAGTTGGCAAAATGATTTTTAACTGATCAGAAACCAGAGAATCAAATGAAACACATCACTCAATGCAATTTTGAGAGTGTTAGACTTAGAAATTCACAAAGATAATGATTACTTTTTACTTCACATTCCCCCAGAAATATGTAGTTCAGAATTCTGCACAAAATGGACACACAAAAATGTTTATGGATTGATAAGAATGATAGAAATATGAATAAAAACAATTTCATCCATACCTGAGAAAAAGAGGTTAAACAAGTATTACACATGGTTAAGTAAAACATGATATTATCCTACTTCCACCTTGTGTTCCAAAGAAGCCTAGTAGAGATGAGCTTCATTTAATATTAATTAGTTCCAGGAAAACACAACTTTAGGTGAAATGATGATGCAGGGGGCATTTGGTTTCACAGAAATTAAGCTATAAATAGAAGATACATTCCTTACTATCAAAAGAAACCCCTGATCCCATTCTCTCCCACATTCTCAAGCAGGTTGCCTCCATTAATAATAGTATCACTTATATAGCACTTGAAGATTTTCAAAATTATATATACAATTATATATATATGCATATATATAATTATATATATAATTGTAGATAGATAGATAGATTCTTAATTTATCCTCATACCCTTGAAGGATCCATTTACAGATTATGAAATTGAGGCAGCCAAAAGTTAAGTGATTTGTCCAGGGTCATACTGGGAATAACTGTCTAAGGTTGTATTTGAACTCAGATGTTCCTAGTTCCAGTACTTAGTTAACCTCACCACGTAGCTCCATCTCATCCTCACTCTCATTCTTATCTTTAATCTATCTGTATATATGAGATTCCACCCAGTAGCCAACAAACAAGCATATGTTTCCCTAGTCTTCAAATAACATTCTCTTGATTTGGCCATCCCTGCTAGCTGTCATCCAGCATCTCTCCTTACCTTCTCAGTAAAAAAACAAAAACAAAAGCGAACAAAAAACTGTTCAAAAAAGTCTTCTATATTAGGTACATTAACTTCTTTTTTTCACTTTCATCTAAACCATAGGCAATATGGCATCAGACTTTATCATTCAACCAAAACTATCCTCTACAACATTTTTAGTGACAGCATTTTTAGTTAGAACTTGCCTAATGTAATGGCTTCTTTCCTTCAGTCTTCATCCTGTTTGATCTCTCTGCAGCTTTTCAATTTGTTCTTGGCTAGATTTTTGTGACACTTCACAGATTCTTCTTTATTTCACTGATCACTCCTTCTGAGTATTTATTTTTATCATTAACCACACTATGTCCACTGGTTATGAGTATAATTCAAGGTTCTCTTCTGGGTTCTCTTGTCTTCTCCTTTGATACTCTTTTGGTTGGTGATCTTATCAGCTCCCATGGGTTCAATTTTCATGTCTATTAAGACATTCCTATGGTCTATATATACATCTGATTCTAGTACCACATCAAAAACTCCTTTTTGGATATCTCCAACTGGATATGCTGGAGGTATCTCAAATTTATTATGTGCAAAACAGAATTCATCATTCCTTCTCCCCATAGTCTCCTCTTCCTCACGTTGCTATGATTTTCAGGGGTACCACAATCTTCCCAGTAACCCATTTTAGAAATCTATGTGATTTATAACCTGTAGGGGATGGTAATACCAACATTGTAAAATGATGAACTGTGAAAGACTTAGCTACTCTGATTAAGACAACATTTCCAAAAGACCAGTAATGAAAAATTGTATACACTTCCAGTGGGATAGAACTGATGAACTCTGAGTGCATATTGAAGCAGATATATGTGTTTTAAACTTAATTTATTCCCCTCTCCCTCCAAAATAACTAATATAGAAATATGTTTAGCATGATTTTACACATATAAATGACATCATATTTCTTGCCTTCTCAATGGTTGGGGGAAGGGTGTTTAGGAGGGAGAGAATTTGGTACTCAAAATTTGTTTAAATGAATGTTAAAAAATAAATATATAAATGATCTGTAGGTAATTTTTTGTTTTTAATGTATCTTATTTTCGATATTCTTAATTTTGTATCATGCTTGCATGCCTGCTGTGATTTCAACTTGGTCATGGTGAATAGTTTTTGGAAATATTTCCCAGTTTGGATATTTGTTAGGTAAATTTTATCATTTCCAACTTGACTGATCTCCAGGATTTCACGATCTGCAGAAACTCATCATTCTGCAAGATGAAATCAACTCTGAAACCCTCCTCCACATGTCCCATCCCAGGGGTCCGTTCTGCCTTCTAGTTTGAAAGGGTGGGAGAGCTCTTCTAGATCCTCTGAGACAGACAACCAGGGTACTCACTTCATCATTCCCATCCAGCTAACCTCTTGCATTTCATGATTCCAGAAACTCATCATTCTGCAAGATAAAATCAACTCTGAAACTTACTCATTCTCAAATAATTTCCCACCCCAAGCTGCAGGACTTCATCATATCCTGAACCATTTGCCAGTAACCCCACTTCTTCCCCAAATATTTCAGCTTTTCATTGTGGGCTATCTTCCCTCATTAGATTGTATGCTCCTGAAGGGTATGGATTATTTTATACCTTTCTTTGTGTCTTCAGTGCTTAGTGCCCTGCCTAACATACATAATAGTCAATTGGCAAATGCTTATTGACTATTAAATATAGTTACTTTAGCCCTCTTGCTAGGATTTTATCACAATTTTGCATTAATATTACTTAGCAATATCATTCGTTAGTTTTCTTCTTTGCTTTATCTTTCCTTGTTTAGGTAGTTGGGTAATATTTGTCTCATTAGGAGAGGTTGGTAGAGTAATTTCTATTTTTTAAAAGTCATTTAACCCTTTTTGCCTCAGTTTAATCAATGTAAAATGAGCTGGAGAGGGAAATGACAAATCACTCTAGCATCTTTAGCCAAGAAAATCCCAAATGAAAATTGGACCCAACTGAAATAACTGAATACCAACAAAATAATAAGACACAGAGCAAAATCTATTGTGCTTTTAGCTAAACTCAAAAAAGCAGGGCAGCAATCATGTGTTTAGATAAGGTATCAGCAAAAATTGACAATTAAAAGAACAAACAGGAAAACTAAATTTTGCTGAAAGTAATTCATAGACAATATTTTATTCATGTTCAGTGACAATACTAAACTCACGTCTGTACTGAATAAATGCTAAAAGGCTAAGTAAATTACAGAGATAAATAGAAATGAAATTACATTCTTGGAGCACTTTAATATAACAATAAAGTGAAAGAATTTAGGGACCTGAATAGGATTTCAGAAAAGTTAGACATGCTTCACTTCTGGCAATTACTGAATGGAAGAAGAAAAACTTATACATATTCCTAAACCTTTATGGTTTCTTCACAAACTAACTATATATTAGAGCATAAAAGCTTCCCAAGAAAATGCAGAAAAAAGAGAAATATTAGGTATATCTTATGCATGCCAATTCAATAAAAATATTTATATAATAAAAGGTCAGTGAGGAAAGGATTAAAAATTAGGTGGAAATTAAATTATATCCTAAATAATTATGAGGTAATAAACCAATGATAGGAATGATAGATTATTTCATTAAAGATAATGGCAAAAAAGTGAGATAATATGCCAAAAATTTAGGCATGTTTCTAAAACAGTCCTTAAGTGAGAATATACAAACCTAAACATTTCATCAATAAAAGAGAAAAAGAAGAGATCAACAAATAGGATATGAAACTAAAATAACTGGAAATCCAACATATTAAAAACACCCACTAAATTAGAAACCCTGAAAACCAAATAAAAATATAATGAAATTGGAAGCTTTAAAAAGTATTAAGTTAACAAATAAATTCACTCCTTTTGAATGAAGGAATTTTATTCCATTGAAATTTATCTAATTCTTTCTTCCTGCTAGGCTTTTCTTTCACTTGATTTCCTCCACTAACCACTTAGCTGCAAGCCACCATAAATAAATAAGGCAGCTTTTGGAAAACTAGAGAATATCTGTGGTCATAAAACTATTAAGTTTGGAGACAGAATTGTTCCTGAGAAAGAAGGAACTCAACTTTATTTCTCTTCTGGAGCAGGGATGGGAAAGGCTAAGGGGGAAACGACCACATAATGTGAAAAATCATTTCCACCTGTTTCACTGCTATTAGACTCCCTAATTAACTACTAAGATTTTGGAAATCTAAGTTCTCTTAAAATGTGGCCTCCGGAATCAAATCACCTGATTTTCCTTACCCTATCCATCATTGTGACTTCTCTCTTAATTTTATTTCCAATATATAATTTTTAATTCTTTTAACTTTTATTTACCTTTTACATATCTATTTGAATTTGTAAATGGTTGTCACTTGACAGCATTATTTAAATGATGTCAGATACTAGTCTAAAGCTATTTTATGTTGAATCACTTTCTAGATTTCTGAGCAGATTTTACAAAACCAGATGTAGTTTGAATTCTTTAATTCACTAAATGCTACTGTATTTGTTTAACTTAGGGGTCTAGTCTGTTTATTGTGTTCCTCTGTTCTATTTTTATGTTTTATTCAATGTTGATTAATTGCTGGTGACTATTATTTTGTAGTTTAGTTTAAAATATATTTCAATGTCATCTTCTTTTTTTGTATTATTTCCCTTGAGTTTCTTGACCGTTTTGCTCAAAACAAATCTCATTGTTATAGTCTTTGTCTAGTCTATTTCTATAAAGAAATTCTTTACTATTGCTGTTTCATTAGTGTTTTAGGGTTGCTTTTTATCCCTGCATTATTTTTTCCTTTCCCATTGTCTACTTTTCTAGCTGTTCTACTCATATTTACTTCTTTTTTCATGAGTATCTTTATAGGTTTATCTTTTAGGATGTTAGGTTTATTTCAAACTTTTGTTTCTCAAAATTTGTTGATATTCTTCCCTACCTCCATGATTTATCTGATAAGTTAGCATTGTTTTAGACTTTCATACTCCCCTTGGTATATATATATATATATATATATATATATATATATATATATATATATATATATATATACTTTGAGTTTCCTTTATCTCTCTATAATCATGTCATAATTCTACTGCCTTTAGTTTTCTTTGTACTAAACTATCTGAGATAAGCAATCTCAATGATGTCTCACATATGAAGAGTTCAGCATGGAAGTCCCATGCTCTCTGGTTGACTTTTCCTTGGGGTTTCTTATTCCTTCCTATCTGAAGATTCCTCCCATTTCCCTCTCTGGACTAAACAATTTCAATGTATTCCCTGGCTAGAGGTACTGAGGTGGAGGTGGGGTAGGGCATGGATCACTGTCTCAAAAATGCAGAATCAGAATCACTACAGCTGAAGTTTGAAATGTAAATCTACCAGGTTCTTCACACAGAGTATAGATTGGGACTGCTTATGGTGATTGTGACCTTCATATAGTTTACTTTCTGTAGTTACCTAAGAGGGTCTTATATTGTATGGAGGTATTTTCCATCTTCTCTTCTTATTGAAATTTTAATTACCATACCCTTAGCATATGCATTAACATCTGGGGGTTGCCAAGTGAGGGAGATATGCTGAGAGCTACTTTAAAAAAATATTTCTTGTCTCATCACTCTGGTTTTGACTTTTTAACAGGGAAGGTGGATACTTCTTCTAAATGCATTTCATCTAATGTACTTAGAATTGACATCTTCCAAGAATGATGAGAAGAGTTAGGAGAACATAATGCTTCCCCAAGGGGAAACTGGGCTTGCTGCCTACGTAGATGATATTAAGAAATCATAAGAAGCTGCCTTTAATTGTTCCTTCTGATCTTCATTGTAACCTTCTACACGCAATGAAGATAAAATGTCAAATAAACATAAGGTCGGCTAACAAACCTTACAACTATTCTGATCTTAGTTCTCCTAATTCTATCTGTAATAGACTGATCATTTACTATATCGTGGATAGATATTCCATAGTCCTATATTTCATTAAGGACTATACGATCCTCACACAAACTAGAGGGGCTGAGGCTCTTTGACAGAAATACACATCTCACAGTATTAGTAATGGTATGAGAAATATAAATTAGTGTTGATGAATTGTAACTAACAGTGTTTGTTAACTAGAATTTGAAATATTGTCCTTTATATCAATTCTGGATTTTAGAGCAAACATAAATCATTACCATCAAAAAAGCTCCCTGTTTTAACCATTCCATGAATATAAAAGGATTAGGGGAAATATTAGAGAGAGATGCATATATTATGCTTCTTTCTGTGAAACTATTTATTTTGTTAAATGTCAACATCACTAATGGTCTTTTGGAACATTCAGAAGAAAATTCAAAATGACAGCTCTCAATTCAGCTTTTCAAGTGGTTAATTATTTCACCTCCAATGTATGATGCCTCTATATGGGATTGCTAGGATGCTTGAAATCTGCACTAGCATTTTTAATGTGACACCCATTCTTAGGAACAGAAAGAATTACAATGAACCTTTGTTCTCAACAAAAAAAAAGAATTATTTTTTCAGGAAAATTATAATCAACATTTTAGCAATGTGGAATATACTTTTATTTTCTTCTTAATAAGCAAAATAGTGATTCTAATAGTTTATTCCATATTAATAGCTATTTTACAAATTGAGTTATTTTTCATTTATTTTATTATATCTTAGTTTTCTGCAAAAAAGTCTCCAAACTTCCATATCTTAATACTTTGTATAGAATTCTACCTAGAAATTGATGGTTGTCTGTTAAGAGCACTCTGGGCTTGTGCAGCCCATTTCTCTGGGATCATATCCTTATTGATCAGTGAGATGCACCAGAGATCTTTGTCCCATAAATTGTTCAGGGCATCATAGAAGCACTTTGAATTGTTGTCAGAATAAAATTGGATCCCATTTGTCTTCTTACTGAGCCAAGAATTTCGCATTTCTTTGAGCTTTGATTGCACTCTAGTTTTGATGTAGTTAAATGCTGCCTTCTTAGAGATGGATGAGTTGTCCTACTGGAAAACCCTGTGGAGTTCCTGTTTCTTGTTTAGCAGCTTTTGATTTTCCCTATCATTTTTGTCCAAGCAACCCTGAAGTTTGCAAGATGAGCAAACATGGTGCTGCACACCAAGTCTCTGAAAGCTGCTCATTCCTTTTCTACTCCACTTTTGCTAACTGTGTGCTAAGTTTTCCCTACAGGTTGAACTGTTCATGTACAAAGAAACACTCCTATCTCTTGACATTGATTCTCCTGACAGTTTTCTTGCCTTGGGGTCATTGCTTTTGCTAAATGTGAATGGTTAGCTTGGAGAGGATGAGTTTAGCACTCTGCACCATACATTGCCTTTCATCACTCTCACATTCTGCCTGTCTCTTCTCCTTACAATGACACATTCTATTAAATGGTAATGCTTGCTACAATGATGCATTCAGGACTTTTTGTTGTAATTAGGTAAATGGTAGACAGTGTTGGTGATGAGAAAGTCAAGAGATGAACAAGTCCTCAAGTAACAAGTGACTTTTGTTCTTGTTTCTGACTGTTACTCCAAAAGACTTCCCGCTATGTCTGATAGTCTATACCTTCTCTAATGTTAAAATGACCCAGAATTACAAGCATGTCCACTTTCAGCACATCACTGATGAGGGTCTCTGGGACTACATATAATTTTTCTTTGACCTCATCAGGATTTGTCATGGAAGCTTAACATTCAACTGAAGGAGGGATATTGAATAACAATAAGCTTATGTCAAGTGGTAAAGTCCTGGTGTTGATTTTATCTCAGCAGAGATAAACAAGGTAGGGGGTCCATTGCTCATATAGAAGCTGACTGAAATTTTCTGCATTATATTTTATTTTCAATATTCATTTACACAAGAATTTGAGTTACACATTTTCTCCCCATACTTCCCTTACCTCCACCCCAAAATAGTGAGCCTACTGAATACCCCTTTCCCCAATCTGTCTCTCTTATATCTACCCTTATCCCCCCTCTAAATTTCTAGTGGGGCAAGACAGATTTATATAACCCAGTGCCTGTATATCTTATTTCCCAGTTGTATGTAAAAACATTTATTAACATTTGTTTTTAAAACTCTGATTTCCAGATTCTTTCCCTTCTTCTCCCCTTACCCAACCCCACCAGGAAGATAAGCAATTCAATATAGGTTGTACATGTGTAGTTAAGCAAAACATTTCCATAATAGATATATTGTGAAAGACTATATTTCCTTCCATCCTATCCCACACCCCCACTTATTCTATTTTCTCCTTTGACCCTATCCCTTTTCAAAAGTGTGTCCTTCTAAATATCCTCTTCCCCAATCTGCCCTCCCTTCTATCATACCCCCTTCTTATTCCCTTTGCCCCTACTTTCCTGTAGGGTAAGATACCCCAATGAGTGTGTATGTTATTCCTTCCTTAAGCCAAATTCAATGAGAGTAAGGTTGACCTATTCCCTTTCACCTTCTTGCTCTTCTCCTCCTTTGTAACAGGTTTCTCTTGCCTCTTTTATATGAGATAATCTACCCCATTCTATCTCTCCCTATCTCCTTCTCTCATTATATTCCTATCTCACCTCTTAATTTTATTTTTTAGATATCATCCCTTCATATTCAACTCATCCTGTGCCCTTTGTCTATGTATACATGTACACAAAAACACACACACTCACATATATATTTATACCCACATACCCTCTTCTATACATACATATATGTATGTATACATACACACACACACACACACACACACATATATATATATATATATATATATATATATATTCCCTTCAACTATCCTCAATATATTGAGAAAAGTCTCATGAATTACTATTATCATTTTCCCATTTAGGAATGTAAATAGTTCCACTTTAATAAATTCCTTATGATTTCTTTTTCCTGTTGACCTTCTCATGCTTCTCCTGCTTCTTGTATTTGAAAGTCAAATTTTCTGTTCAGCTCTGGTTTTTTCATCAAGAATGCTTGAAAGTCCTCTATTACATTGAATGACCATATTTTCCCCTGAAGCATTATACTCAGTTTTTCTGGGTAGGTGATTCTTGGTTTTAATCCTAGCTCCTTTGACCTTTACAATATCTTATTCCAAGCTCTTTGATCCCTTAATGTAGAAACTGCTAGATTTTATGCTATACTGAGTGTGTTTCCACAATACTCAAATTGTTTCTTCCTGGCTTCTTGTAATATTTTCTCCTTGATCTGGAATCTCTGGAATTTGGCTTTGGCATTCTTAGATGGTTCCTTTTTCAAGAGGTGATTGGTGAATTCTTTCAATTTCTATTTTGCCCTCTGGTTGTAGAATATCAGGGCAATTTTGCTTAAGAATTTCTTGAAGGTTTATTTCTGGTTCTTTTTTTGATTATGACTTACAGGTAGTCCAATAATTTTTAAATGATCTCTCCTAGATCTGTTTTCCAGGTCAGTGATTTTTCCAATGAGATGTTTCACATTGTCTTCTATTTTTTTTTCATTTATTTGGATCTGTTTTATACTATCTTGATTTCTCATAAAGTCATTAGCTTCCATTTGCTTTAATCTAATTTGAAGAAACTATTCTATTCAGTGAATTTTTGAAATTCCTTTTCCATCTGGGCAATTTGACTTTTTAAGGCATTCTTCTCCTCATTAGTTTTTTGGGCCTCTTTTACCGGTTGAGTTAGTCTATTTTTAAGGTGTTATTTTCAGCAGTATTTTGGGGGTCTCTTTTAGCAGGCTGTTGACTCGCTTTTTCATGATTTTCTTGCTTTATTCTCATTTCTCTTCCCAATTTTTCCTCTACTTCTCTTACTTGATTCTCAAAATCTTTCTTGAGCTCCTCCATGGCCTGTAACCAATTCAAATTTTTCTTGGAAGCTTTTGATGCAAGAGTTTTGCCTTTTTAAAAACTTCTTCTGGTTCTATGTTTTGATCCTTTCTGTCCTCAAAAAAGGATTCTATGGTCTGATTGTGCTTCCTCTGTCTGCTCATCTTGCCAGCCAATTACTTGACTTTTGAACTCTTTGCCACGGTACAGCTCTACTTCCAGAGTGGAGAGCTTTGTCCCAGATTGCTGGGGCTTTCACAAATGTTGTCAGAGGTCTGAGGATGGCACCCTCCTTGCAGCCACCAAAAGCTCTGGCACACTGGCCACATAACCTAGGACCACCACCAAAGACCATGATCCAGATCCAAGCAGGTCAATACAAGAGCTATTACCTTCTGGATGGTCACTTTGTCCCCCTACAATCTGCAGACCAGGAGCTTCAGAGATAGCCACATGGCAGCAGCTGCAGCTACCTAGACTCAGCTACCTTTTATCCTGGTGGCAGATCCAGACCATGCTCTTCCATCACCCAGTTCCAACAGAGTTTCCCACTGATCTTTTACTTTCTCTTTGGTGTTTATGGGTTGAGAAATCTGGAAACTGCCACAGCTATTGGTGATTCACTCACCTGAAGTCTGCTCTGGCCAGTCTGGGCCACAGGTCAGGGATGCACGAGCTTGGTGTGGCTCATGCGGGACTGTATTTGGCTCTCAGTCTGGTGCAATAGACCCTTTCTATTGGCCTGCCAGGCTACCTTCAGTAGGAGATTTGTTTCCTTCTGTCACTTTCTGGGTTTTGTAGTTGTAATATTTGTTTAGAATCCTATTTTACAGGTATTGGCGGTGGTTGTGACCAGGTCATGAAATTTCCTGCTTCTACTCTGCCACATTGGCTCCCTATAATTTTCTGGATTATATAGCAAGAGGAATGTATCTTATAGAAGATCAAGGATGCCTCCATTGTCCATCTCTATAAATGAAAAGGAAACAGGCTGTCCTGTGACAGTCATAGGAATATCTCTCTCTCTCAGTCATTGCTGGCAAGATTCTTGTCAGAGACCTCCTTAAACAGCTGATCCTTCTCCTGGAATATCATTATCTGCCTGAGAACCAGTATTGCTTTCAGAAAGGTCCAAGAAATGGTCAACATGTTGTTTGCTGCCTGACAACTCCAAGAGAAATGACAGAAGCAGAACAGAGGTCTGTATACAATGTTTATTGACATGACAGAGTCCCTTAATACTGTCAATTGTGGCAAAATTTGTTCATCAATGTTGTATTTCCTTTTCATGTTGGGATGCTCAAGGGGGTTCTGGAGGAAGGATGATGCTCTCATGCTTTCCCTGTCACTAACAGAGTGAAACAGGGCTCTATGCTCACTTTCATGCTTTTTAGTATGGTATTTTCTGTGATATTGTCAGACACCTTCAATGAGAATGAAAGTGGCATCAAGGTCAGTTACTGAACCAGTGGTAAACTATTTAACTTGAAAAGGCTACAAGCAAAGACCAAAGTGGAGGAAAGGTTGTGGTACAACCTTTGTTCACAGATGATTATGCACTTAAAACAGCCTCCGAGGCTGATATGAAACAGACTACAAATACATTCTCTACTACTTGTGTTGATTTGACCCTGACAATCAACACAAAGAAAACAGAGGTCCTCCACCAGTTAGCACTGCACCATCCATACATGAAACAATTGGTCACAGTAAATGAAAATAACTTTGAATGTTGTGGAAAAGAAAAGTTCATTTATCTTGGCAGTATACTCTGAAGGGAGGTTAATGCAAGCATTACCAGAGCTAGCCAAGAGTTTGGGGGGTTCTGAAAGAAAGTGTGGAAGACACAAAGTATTAGCCTGTATAACAAACTGAAGGTCTACAGAACTATTGTATTGACTTCACTGTTGTATGCCTGTGAAACCTGGACAATCTATCAGCACCATACCACAAAACTTAACTGCTTCTGCTTTAAATGTCTTAGGAAGAGTCTGAAGATTACCTGACAAGACATTGTGAGCTGAACTACCAAGCACTTAAACGCTATTGTAGAGATTGCCACTCTGATGAGCTGGCCATGCAGCCCAAATGCTAAATGAATGATTGACCTAAAAGACCATTTTACAAAGAGGTTGCAAAAGGCAAGCACACACAAAGTGACACAAAGACACTCTCAAGGTCTCTCGGAAGAACTTCCATATCCATGGTAAGACATGGGGGCCCAGGACCACTCAGCATTGCATGCTATATTAAAGAAAGCACTGTACTCCATGAGCAAAGCAGAATCTCAGTAGCACAAAGAAATCATGAACTGCATAAAACCAGATATATCTCCATCCCAAATGTTCTAACTCTTAAAATGTGGTCTTAGTAAGATCCTTGGGGCACTGAGAGATTAAAAACTATTTTCTGGTTGCACAGCTACTATGTGCAAAAGGCAGGACATTAAATCATCCATCTCTGCCTGATACAACTCTCAGGCCTGCTATGTACTATATCTCATTGCTTCTCTAATTAACATTTAGGTTATGTGTGGAAAGTCAATAGGAATCACATTGATTACTTTTAGTAGGATAGTGAGATGGGATTGTAAGTAGGTTTTCATTCTCTTCTCTATCATTCTTCACTCACCTGGAACAAGACCTTGCCAATGGCAGACATCCTTCCTGGGGGCAAATCCATGCCACTAACTCTAGTTGCTAACACATGTGCCAAGTCATCTTAACCACCAATAAAACTGAAGATGAATACATTTGGTTAACTCATAAATAGATTAGACACTTCAGAACCTTGGTGTAATATTTTCTGGTTAAAATTGCATGTGTGAACAGAATACAGACATGTACAGGACACTCCAGACCTTTCAACTCCTTCAGTTCACTTCTGTGTCTTCATTAACCCTCTCTCACTTTACACTGGAACAAAACCTTTTAGGTTTCTTCACAGGAAAATTAAAAAAAAGCTTTTCAAAATTTCTTCAAGTCCAAACAGCTTAAAGGATATGTACCAAATTGTCATTATTTCTTCTCCTAAACTCCTAGATTCTTTCTCTACTCTTCAGTCTCCTTGAAAATCCCAGATAGTGGGAGTGATTCTTGTCTAGACATAGTTCTGTCCAGCTGTCACAACATCTATTATGTGAAGATTCCAATATCTTATTGTAACAATGGGATAAGGAATACTTTACATAGAAATCACCTTTAGATACAACCTCTATATGCTCCTGATTGTGCCATTGTTAGTCTTGAATATTCATTTGCATAGGCATGGTTTGTTTGTTTGTTTGGGTTTTTGTTTCTATGTTCTTTATGTTTTCTGCTTCTGTGTATAGCAATATAAATATAGGGCAGCTAGGTGGCTATGTAGATAGGGTGCAGAACTCAGAGTCAGGAAGACTCATCTTCCCAGTAAGAAAGATTCTATTTTCTCACCTTCTGTAGCCAATAAGATTATTGATTCTATCTTTTCAATATCTTTCATGTCCTTTCACTCCTCTCTACTCCCTGGTTCTGTTCCTCCTCACTTTTCTTTAAGACTTCTTTAATAGCTTTCTAATTAGTTGTTCTTCCTGCTTCCAGCATCTCTCCTTTCTAATCTAGTTACCAAATAGCAGTCAAAATTATCCTCATAAGTCACATATCATTTTCTTCCTCAAATGCTTTCAGTGTTTCTGTATTTTTGCTTCATTAAAGAAAACAAACCCCCCAGTCTGACATTTAAAGCCTTCCATGATCAGACTCCCATCTACCTTTCCTACACTTTGCACACATTTCTTCCACCCCAAATTTCTTACATGAACAGCCTACATCTTTTCTGCTCATAGATATCCTTGATAATATATCTTCTGCCTCTCTTTGTTTACAAGCCATTGTTGATTGAATTCTATAGCCTTTTATCTATGTCATTCAATTGTTCTTTTGGTTATATATTTTAGTTATTTTAATTAGACACAGAAATACAGACTAGAACATAAAACCATTAACATTTAATAAAGTAGAATTTCATTTAATTTGCAAATAAGGAAAAATTGTTTTCCTTTGTTCTATTCCAGATTTTTCTGAAATTTTTTATCCATCCTTCTCACCTCTTTTCTTCTTCCCCTTTCTGCTTCCCTCCCTCCTTTCCTTCCTTCCTCCCTTCCTTCCTTCCTTTTTCCATTTCTTGGTCTTTTCTGCTGAAATGTATTGCCTTCTGTCACTAGAAATATATATTTCTATATTTTCTTTTATGCTTCATATTTATAATTTTATGGAAATACACTATACCTTCCTTTTCATGGAGTTATTATTTTACTTTTTCTTTGCAAATTATCTCTTTGGTTTTTTAAACTTTGAATCATGTGCAATTTTGATTCTGCTAATATGGTACATCTTATGATTCATAACCATATAACACCAGTAGAAATTATTAACATTAAAGATAGGAATAATGGTACTAGCTAACGTTTATATATTAAAGGTTTGGAAAATGCTTTACAAATATTATCTCATTTTAGCCTCAAAAAAGTTCTGAGTGGTAGGTGCTATTAGTATTATGCCAATTTTACCAATGAGAAAACTGATTTAGAGGTAAATGACTACTCCAGAGTCTCACCTCTAGTATGAAGGTAGATTTGAACTCAGATCTTCCAAACTTAAGGTCTAGTGCTCTATCCAATATACCACCTAGCTGAGAGAGGAAGACATTCACAGCATCAACCAATTTGGAATCATTGAAAACATTGTGAAATTTTCTTTTTAGTATCTGTCCTAGTTTAAAATTATAAGTCCAGTTTACTGTCTATCTGCAGTATGCTGTGATGAACAACAGGCCTCAGTTATCTGAATCCATTGGATAATAAGCTCTTTTATGTATGTGAATTTCCCAAATAATTGAAGGTAATTAATGTAAAAGCTGAAACATTTCTAATGTAACCAATTTTGGATAGAAATCATTCTAAGGTGAAATTTTCACTTCCCTAACTTCTTACATAGATTAAAGTAATTGGAGCCAGGAGACTTGTGTTTGAACCCCATTTCAAACAGTTATTTCTTATGTGACCCTGCACATCATGCACAAATTCTTTGGGCCTCTGCTTCCTTACTTGTAAAATAAAAGAACTGAAATCAATGACCCCTCCCCCAACGCCCCTAACCAGCAAAGCTGAAGGGCAGCTACAGGGACAGAGCTCTGGTGTCAGGAAGACTGATCATCCTGAGTTCAAATCTAGCCTCTGACACTTATCAGCTTCGAGGTCCTGGGAAAATTACTTAATCCTGCTTGCCTTAGTTTCCTCATCTGCAAAATGAGCTGGAGAAGGAAATAGCAAGCCATTATACATACTATCTTTGCCAAGAAAACCCAAATGGGGTCATGAAGAGTCTGACATGACTAAAATAACTGAATAACAACAACAAACCTAAAGACCTCTCCATATCCTAAGGTGACCCTTATGAAAACCTGTTCTAGTATTATGGCAACATGTGATACTTTTCAATGTCTCTTCCATAAAGTATGTACTCTAATATTCGGTGAATGGAATGGAATCAAATGGAATTGAGTTGTTCTGTGAAATTATCAAGGTGTGTAATGCTGTTTGTTTCTACAATAATTGGTTCTGCCTTCCTTTTGATTTTCTTTTTTCTCTTCTTTAAGTAGCTAACAGTCATCACTTTGGCTGTCTTTGATTCTGTCTCCAACAATAGCATTCTCACTCTTTCCCATTTCTTTTCAGTGTAGTATATATAGGCCAGGAAGGAAGATAAAGCCCAGTTGTCAGTCAGAGTGCTTCTCTGAAGATGCATTATTCCTGATAGCTGTGATTTTATATGGCTACAACTCCTTCACTCAATCTTTAGAGGACTTTCAACTTAACCTCAGATAATCCTATTTATGGGATCTGCTGAATGGATAATGTATATCTTTTCCGTCTACTATATTAGGAATGTTTCTGGATCTTTCCATTTTATTTATTTTTTTTTTGGTCAAATGCTACTTGAGTAAGGAAGGACAGAGAACTAAGATGCTAGAGTTTGTCCTAGACCTTACAAATATGGAGGAAGGGATGAACCTATAACATTTGCTGTTGATGATACATCTTTGGAGAAACATCTTTTTTCTGAAAAGTATCTGAAATTTCTAAAAGATAGAAGGCCTGTCCTTTGGGGTTGTTCCATTAAGCCAGGGTTTCGAAAAGTTATCTGAACATCAAATAATCTGGGACTGATCTACAAATGATAGTTAGGACTCCTAAAAGTATTAAATATCCTAGCTTAAAGGGAGAAACATAAACAATATCAGTATATTAAACCTTTTGTAATATAAATAATTATAATATAATAGGATTTTGTGAAACTCAGATAATTTCATAAATTCAGATAAATTCAAATAATTAATGTTAGAGAAAACAATATTGCTAGCACCTATCTTCTTACAGAACCCTGTCCACACGGGGTGTAACCCTAGGAATCTGCAGTACACATTATAATATATTGTACTGTTATCTATTCCACATGATAGGGGTTAGGGACATGGCAGACCTGAAATCTGGAAAAGCTGTGTAAAAGTTTTTGGCCCTCCCTTGGAGAAATATGATATTTTTTTTTCTTTTCCCTTATGAGGTGTTTAAAGTACCTTATTGTAAAATTTGGATTATTTGGTCATATGGTCTGTGCCGCCTACTGGCCTTAATGTGTTGTCTGTAGCTTTTGCAAAACTTCCCAAAATTCCTCATTTAATTTCTTACACTGACCTGTGATAAATCAAATCTGCAATGGGGAAAGTCATGATGTGGAAGGGATAAATCTATCAGGAGATTGTATATCTGGGCTCATCAGGAAATAGAAGGTAAGGTTAAAAAAATCTCTGAATAACTACTGTAGGGGCTACAGAGCCAAAGACAGATTTTCATTGGGAGGTTACATTTAAGTATTTATGAAAATATCTAAAGGAAACCATGTGATTTTTCTGCAGATAGCAGAATCAGGAAACAAGAACTATTCATTAAGTGTCAACCATGATTCAAATGCTGTGCTAAGTAAGCACTGGGGATGCCAAAACACAAAAAGAAGCTGCTTCTGCTCCAAGGAGCCTCCATTCTGTAGGGGAGATGATATTTACATATATTTTCTTATGCAGAATCACTACAGAATAACCACAGGTTTATGGAAGGAGGATTGGTTCTAGGAATTGTATGAGTTAGGAAAGGATTCAGGTAGAAGGTAGCTCTTGAGATGAGTTGTGAAGAGTATAAGGGATTTTAGGAAGCAAAGAGAAAAAGAGAAAATGTACTCTTCCCCTGAGGGATACTTGGGCAGCAAAGTTTGGAGAGAAGATAGTGCCAGAGCAAGGCTTCCTTAAAGTAAATGGAATATAGTCTTCTAGACCCAAAGGCAATGGAGCTTGAATTTGTCAAAGTGATCTGGTGAGAGATATACTGGAAGATTCACAACACCCTTTTGTCCTTGAAGCTTAAAGTTTCCTTTAAGATTTTCTAGTTGTATCAAGCTGTATTTCTGTCTAGAAAACAGAGCAAAATAAGCCTCCTACCCCATGGAGTGTGTGTAGATTCAGAATCTGGGGATTAATAAGTTTTGAGTTATATGTCTCACTATACAAACTGTTGAGAAGAACTGTTGGCAGGGAGAAGGCCATGAGTCCTAGAATCAGTGTTGTTCTAGTAAATGTTTGATAACGGGCTCTAAAAAATAAATGCACGGGGACAGAGCCAAGATGGCAGAGTAGAAACAGAACTTCCAAGGTGCTCTGCCCCACACCACTTCCAAACAATGTAAAAGGGGAATCTGAACAACTTCTGGAGCCCCAGCACCCACAGAATGACACAGAGAAGCTAACCTCCTGCTGAGGACAGCCCAGCAGCCCTGCAGGGAGCGGCCAGCATAGCACTCTGAGAGCGGGCAGCACAGTGCTCTGGGAAAAACAATAACTGTAACTGATGAAACCTTTCTCAGTATGGAAATAGTTGAAGAAGGGTATATGGGCATATGAATACATATGTGAATGTATGTATATATGTTTACAGGTATACATGGATAGAGGGCACAGGTTGAATTTAATAGGAAGGGATGATACTTAAGGGGTGAAGTTAAGAGGTGAGAGAGGACTGTGGTGAGTAGATGGGGAGAGACGGGAGAGGGGGTAAACTATATCATGTAGAAAAGGCAAGGGGATGTGGTTGCAGGGGAGGGGAAGAACAGGAAGGCAAAAAGGCAAAACCATATTCTCATTGAATTTGGCTCAGGGAGAGAATGACATACATAATAAATGGGATATCTCACACTGCAGGAGAGTAAGGGGGAGGGGGATGAGAGGGGGGATGATGGAGGGGAGGGCATTCTGGGGGGAGGGGAGGTTGGAAGTACCCACTTTCAAAGAGGGACAGGATCAAAGTAGGGAATGGACCAGGTGGGGGTTGGGATGGGTGGGAGGGAAATATAATCAGTCTTTTACAATATATCTACTATGGTAATATTTTGCATAGCTATGCATGTACAACACATACTGAATTGCTTATCTTCCCAGAGGGAGTGGGTGACAAGGGAGGAAGGGAAATGGATCTGAAATTAGAAGTTTTAAAATTAAATATTTCAAATATATATAAATACTATCATTAATGCTATTTTGCATGTAATTGGGAGATAAGATGTGCAGGCATTGGGACACAGAGATTCACCTTGCCCTAATGGTAAAGTCGAAGGGGGTATGGGAGAAGATATGGGAGAGAGCAGGTCGGATGAGGGGATATCTTGTGGGACTGCTATTGTGGGGTGGTTGGTAGGGGAAAAATTGGGGAAAAATTGTAATTCAAAATCTGGCAGAAATGAATGATGTAAACCAGACATTAATAAAGCAACTTAAAAAAAAAAAAGAACTTGAGCGGTGGCTAGGCGGCACAGTGAATATAGTGGATTCAGGAAGACCTGGGTTTGGATATGGCCTCAGACACTTAACACAAAAAATAGCTGTGTGACCTTGGGCAAGTCACTTAATCTCAGTTGCCCTCCAAAAAGCAAAAAAAAAAAAATGAACTTGCAGTAAAATAACAGAAGAATAATTATTTCCACTGTAGAAGTGTTCTGATACTTTAAGAAATTATTATCCACCTTAACACTGAGGGAAGCCCTATTTCAGGACAGTTTGGATAAAAGTGTACTGGAATAGGAGTCAGGAGTCAGTTTTTTTCCTTGTTTTAGCTGTAATAGTGAGTCTTGACCTCTTCCTCGCTGTGTAAATGGGTTAGACAACATGCTCACTAAGGATCTTTCCACCTCTGACAATTTGTGGGTTTTTTAGAAGGGAGCTTCATTTATTCCAATTCAATTCAGACTCCATTTCAATTACTTGAATGCTTCTTCCCCTGTGATTTTAAGGAAATCACTTCTAATGACTCTTTCCTCTTCATATGATGGAATTAAATGACAAGATCTCTTTGAAAGCCTCTTTCAGCTCTAGCATTATATTTTGAGCTTTTTGTTGTGGGTGGTGGTGGTGGTGATTGAAAGCTCTTTCAGCCCACCCTCCCCCCAATCTGTTTGCTATACAGGTTTCCAATCATTCCTTCTTCCTCAGAAATCAGGCTTTTTACATTTCAAATATGAAAAAAAAATCACTGCCCTTGGTTTTAAATGAGATAATAATTGTAAACTCTAAGCATAGTGTCTGGCACATGATGAGTTTGATGTAAATATTAGCCATTATTAACTACCTTACCTAGTTAAAAATAGTAAGTTATAATAAGACACAACCAAATACCCTGCTTCTTTTGGTTTTTACTCACTGCTTTTTCTTACTCCTCCATGGTCTTTGCATACTGTTACAGGATAGTGACCCCTCTGTTCAACCACTACAATGCCCTGTATGCTACCTGCCTTGGGAAGTCTGTGGTATCTGCCTCAGGTGCAAAAGTACCTGTCACTATGAGAAGGGCACAAATCTGGCTTCCCTTCTTTTAAAACTCTCTAATGCTGTCAGAATGTTTTACTTGCCTAAGAGAGAAAACTTTTCTCTCAAACCACTACACTTCTCTCAAGTTGGTCACTGCTGAGGAACACATTACCTAGCTAAAGATATTTAGAATTGTTTTTATTCACAGTATTGCTAAAGAAAGTTATTAACTTACAAAAAAGGAGAGGTTAGACTCAATTAACTCTAACTTGCTCTCTTGCTTTAGCAATCTGTAGATCTATGAAAATCAGGAAGTAATTTGTTGAAGTTCAAATTGCTACATACATTAGATTGCTGATCTATCTCACAAAGAGCAAACCTTAATAAAATATACCAAATTATGGTTACCTAAAAAAATTATATGATTTTATGTTTGCTTTGTTGATGTGAATTAGCACTGGTGGAGAGGCTATTGTAAGATTATTAGTATTCTGCTTACTAACCAACTTGTAGAAATATCAACTATGATTGTAAAAGGCAGTTATATGGGGTGGCTAGATGGTGCAGTGAATAGAGCACCAGCCCTGGAGTCAGGAGGTCCTGAGTTCAAATCCAGCCTCAGAAACTTAAGGCTTACTAGCCATGTGACCTTGGACAAGTCACTTAACCCCAATTGCCCTGCCTTCCCCCCTCCAAAAAGAAAAGAAAAAGTAGTTACAGGATAATGCAGGTACTTATGAAAGGCAAACATAGAGGGATTTGGTAGTAAATTCTAAAAGTATGTGACTAAACTTTAATTGTGTATTTACAATAGATCATATATTTGGTAGGATGATGACTTTACATTTACCATTTGCACAGCTACTAAAAGGCAGAATATCTTTAAAAATGTCTGATGAAATTACCCTCAAAGTACTTTGGCAATGAGGTGGGTGTTGGTTTTAGGAAAACTGATAGAAATAAGTGATGTTTCATCTGTAGTGGCAAAAGCATAATTTTCATATACAATTCAATTAAATTCACAAACATTTATTAAGCACATGTTATTTATCAGGCTTTGTGTTAGGAATAGAAAGAGAAAATGAAAAAGACCTTGCCTTCAGGAAGCTTACATTCTATTAGTGGAAAGCAAGCCACATAGGTAAGTAAATATAAAACACATACAAAGGTATTTTGGGGGGGTGGAGAGAGGATGATAATCATATTAGTCAATATTTTATTGTTATATAATTTCACAAGATAGATATATGTGTGAAACTTTATTATACAGAAACACAAGGGATAGAGGACTGAAAGTTGTATTTCTATAGCCCCTCTCCAAGGGGATAATAGTTATGATAATCCAGTTCTGGGTAGCAGGCAGACAAATATGGTAATAGTTTGGTAAAACAAACACACATTGCAATTTATAATCTGCAGATCACTGATGCTTCAAGGACATTGAGTGCATTATTTTAAGTGGTGAAGTCTTTTGAAGGACCTTGTTGACAAACATTTCTAGATCACCTATGCTGTACAGGACACTGCATCATGGTATTAGGTACATGATGTCTGTGAAACCATGCCCAAGTCATGTTCAGACATGAACCATAGAATCAAATATCTCATTGAGGAACAAAATATTAGCTATGCTGAAAGAAGGTTAGTTAAGAAATACCAGCAGATGAGAAGAGAATTCAGGTTATAAAGTGATCTGTAGTTGAGATATCTGAGGTATTTTAGGGTAGGGAGTTACAGTATTTGGTTTCATAGAAAACATCCAAAAAAGACTTAGGAATTGCTGCCTTGTTTCAAAAACTGTATTGTTTTAATGATGGAAGTGAAGATCTTCACATTGTTTTGAAGGTCTGGGTAAATATAAATATAGAGGAAATATAAGAAGGAAGATGTAGTATTAGGCATAATACCTTTAGGCATAACCTCTGTATTGCTTAGCTTGAATAATTGGTATACTGAATAAAAGTCAGCAGCCCACATATTAAGAGAATTCTATGGAACTTTAAGGCATAAATGAGTTAATCCTGGTGCAAGATAGAATAATGGTAGGTGCTTTAAACTAGAGAAGCCATTTATATGCACAATGCTATGATTTTGATGCCAAATTTCTTTATGCATGAGCTAAAATCTCAGCAGCTGCAACTACCTTGAACATTGCATTGCAGGGAACCAATAAAATACTTTAATCTGATGCTTTTCCAACAGAATGAAAAAGAAAAAGTTAAGTACATATGTTCCTAATTGCATAAATTTCCATGTGTGATTGATATGATGTGTGTGTGTGCTATAAGAGAGAGAGAGAGAGAGAGAGAGAGAGAGAGAGAGAGAGAGAGAGAGAGAGAGAGAAAGAGAGGGATTGAGGTGGGTGGGTAATGAATGGCAAGGATGTTATGATGAGAAGACAGGCAAAAGTAAAAATATTCTGTTCGTGTGTTTTATTAAAACCAGGAAATTTAGATTCTACTCCTACATTCATGGTTCCTATCATTCTGAGCAGTCTTTTCTCGGTCATCAGAGAAGCAATGCAAACAGATAGCACTTATCAAAGTTGCTTTAATACTGAATCACAGTAAGTCAGTAAAGAGTCACTATACTGAACGTATATCATATTGCATGCTGTCTTGGGGAGTGGGGAGAGGAGGAAGGCAAGAGGGGGGAAATTTAGAAATCAAAATCTTATAAAAATCAATGTTGAAAACTAAAAATAAATAAATTAAATAATTGAATAAATAAACAGAAAAGAGTCACTGTACTGTTAGAAGCATCAACAATGTCTATGTTTTGGTTTTGTTTGGTAAAAACCAGTTGATTTGTCACAGGTTTATCAAAATAGTACTGTTCATAGAATAAGTCTCTTTCACAAACTGTAACCAATTGCTTACAAAAATAGAATTCCTACTCTTCCTTTTCCCTGTCAGTTCTACCTTTATCTTCCTTTTCTGTCTGATCTGTTTCATGTTTCTCTCTGTCTTGCTCTACTCCACTATTCAAAGGTATGGAAGTGGGAGAATGGCTCAGATCACCTACTTTCTCTAGGTGATCTGAGCCTAAAGATGAGTTCTCCTGAACTTTATCAAATACTATGTTTTCTTTAACAGTCAGCTTTGCCCTCTCTTCACCATTGATATTATATTTACCTAATACATTTTTCCTTAAGCAGAAATGTCGAAAAGCACGTTGAATGACAAGAGCTGATACCTCCTCTTGTTTTCGTTTTAGAGTAGTTGTAACTGGTTTATAGGAAATTTGAAAAATACATGATGACAGAAACTGTTTACGTATTGGTAAAGGGATACTGTCAAGTGCTTCACTGTCTCCCACAATGTACTTTATAAAAGCAATTAAGACATCAGTACAGAAAACTCGGTCACCTCTGACCATGGGCAGATCCATGGCTGTGAGCCGGACTTTGTTTGGCTTTGCTATAAGAAGAGGAGGATCCAATGAAGCAGCAAAATCAGAGAGATGACTGTAGTCTATGAAATGGGTAGCACTGGGATCAAATTGTTTCCAAACTGCATAGAAATTGTCAAAAGCTTCCTCACTCAGAGGCTGAGCATTTTGTTCAGTCACAACACTACAAATCTCCAGGATAACAATAATGAACATGTTTACAAGCACCAAAAAAGATATAATGATATAACTCACAAAATATAAAATACCCAAAGAGGGATTTCCACAGTCTCCTTTCACAGAACTTCCTGGGTGAATTTTTTCAGGGTCACAGTCTGGTGGTCCTGTGTTAAGAACTGGTGCTAGCAGACCGTCCCAGCCAGCAAATGTGGTAATTTGGAAGAGGCAAAGTATACTGTTGCCAAAGGTTTCAAAGTTGAACATGTCATTAATTCCAGAATCCTTTTTAACATAGGCAAAGTGGGACATTCCAATGATAGCATAGATAAACATGATAAGGAAGAGCAAAAGTACAATATTCAACAAAGTAGGAAGGGACAACATCAGAGCATAGATTAGTAAACCTATGCCGTTGGTTCCTTTAATGAAATTCAGGACTCTTCCACACCTGATGAGACGAATCACTTGCACTTCAGCATAGGTCAGCAGATATTTGTCTGTCAGTTGAGGTTTTAATAAAACTGTGGAAAAATATGAAAAGTGACATGTTTAAATGTCCATCATGAGTTCATAAATTATGTATTTCCTCTTCTTCCCTTCCTTCTTTGAGAAGTAGCCCACAGCAATTTGCATAACCTAGTTTAGCTGCCCTGGAGGAAGGTAGAATTCAGAACGGCAACTGGAAATGGAATATGTGAACATGCAGGCTTTTCTAAACCCTTCAAAGACCATATAAAGGTGGTAATGGTTGAAGATGAGAAATATTATTCAGAATGCTGGGTCCCTGCTAGGAAAGGAGCTACAGGTGTAAATAAGGAGGAAGAATACATCCAGAGACACAGATTTGACAGCTGGAAGGAATCTCTACTACAATAGTTGCATTAGACTGGTAATCAAAACTCCTTGAAAAACCTCCAAGAAGAAGGAACTCCTTACTGCTCAAGACAACCCATTCTATTTTTGGATAGCTTTAATTTTTTTAAGTGTGTGTGTGTGTGTGTGTGTGTGTGTGTGTGTGTGTTATATCAAACTCAAAACTCTTTCTGCAACGTCACCTCATTACTCCTAATGGGTCAAAAAGAACAAATTTAATACTTCTTGTATATGATAATTCTTAAAATAGGTGATGACAGCTGTCATATGCTTCCTGAGTCTCCTGGAGGTTAAACACGTCACTTTCCCTTAATTGATACTCTTTTATTCTGAACTCAAAGTCCTTCATCATTGTGGTTGCCCTCTTCTAGACTCTCCAGTTTATCAATGCCATTCTTATACCCTGATGCCCATTATTCCAGATGGTGATGGATAAAGGCAGAGTACAGTGAACTATTATCTTCCTCCTGGAAGTATGTATCTCTCAACATAATCCAAGCTCCCAATTATTTTGGCTTCCACATCATAATACTGACTCATATTGAACTTGTAGCCCACTAAAACCCTGAAAATTTTGGAACAAAGGCTATTTATCATGCCTTCTTCATTTTATACTTATGAAGTATTTTTTCTACTCTAGTGAAAGACTTTATATTTATTCAAAATGAATTTCATGTCATTCTCGGTGTTAGATATTATTCTTCCTAGATTTGTGTTAAGTGGAAGTTTGATGAGCATAACACATGCCTTTATTAACAATATATTCATTAGGATGTGACCAAACATAGATCCCTGGGGGTCTTTCCTACAGAATTCCTGTCTTTATGACAATGAATCATTAATAAGTCTTTAAGTTTAGCTATCCAACCAGTTCTAAATTCAACTGATAGTATTCTCAAATAATCTATATTATCTTTCCATCTTTTGTTTTCTTCCCATCATCTCTACAAGAATAGGATAAGGTACTTTACCAAAAGCTTTGCTTAAATCTAGGTAAAATATATCCACAGTACTCCTCCACCCACTAATGTCAAAAATGTCAATGATATTACTGACATGAAGCACTCTGGATAAATCCAGGATGGATCTTTGTAATCACCACTTCCTTTTCTAGATGTTCATCAAGCACCTCATCCATGATTCATTTTATTATTTACCTTAAAATCAAGGTGAAGCTCAATGGTTTACTGTGGACAAACTGTATTCTCCTCCACCCTTTTTTCTTAAATTGAGACAATCTTCAATTTTCTCTAGTCTTGTGTTATAACCAACATGGCATAGTGGTATAAATGCCAGGCTTGCAATCAAAATAATCTGGTTTCAATTCACATGTATGACCACAGTTCTAACCAAGGTCAAGTCATTTAACCTCTCTGATTCTCACTTCCATCATGTGCAAAATAAAGAAATTAGAATAAATGTAATGAATGGCTTCAGAAGTCTAGTTATCAATTTATGAACCTATATTCTTCTGTTGTCCATAATTTTTCAGTTATTGACAATCACATTGAAATCACATCCGCCAAGTCTTTCAGTGTTTAGGGATGCAATTCATCTGGGTCAGGAAAATGGAATTCTTCAAGGGCAGGTAGGTACTCTCTTACTATGTCTTTATGTGTCTTGGATATCAATTCTCTGTTAATCATTTTGGCTGTTATTTTTTCCACTGTAAAGATAATTTCATTTGCAGATAAACCTAAGGAAGTAATTGTGCACTGTAGTGTCAGGTATCATCATTGTATTAACGCTGAGGATGAAAGGAGGAAGGGGGAGAGAGATAGAAAGAGGATTGGGGGATGGAGAGCTTCAGCAGCTGTATTGATAACTGGAGTTCCCAAGTATTGCTATATCATGCCTCTATGCCAGACTTTTTATCTATTTCCCCAAATCTTCATTTATGTCGTCTTTCTGTCCAGGTGACCTGTAATATGCTCCAGTGAAAAATCATTTGTTTCTCCCATGACTGAACTTCACCCAAACATTCTCTGTCACATTCTTTTTTTTTTTTCTTTTTTTTTTTAAATTAATTTATTAGTTTAGTTTCAGTTGACAAGATTCAATTCCATAGTTCCTTGATTTTCAAATTTCCTTTACTTCCCTCCCCCCTCCCCTCATGACATCATATAGTACAGTATAGGGTCTGCAAATGCATTCATATTAAACATTATTCCAATTACAAAGGCATATAGTACTAGGTGGGATGAAAGATGGTAAGGAAGAAGTACAACCAAACAATGAGAAGAACAAGATCATTTAGTTTGCTTCCATCAGGATTCAGGCTCAGTTCTTTCTAGTTATATCTCTGGATGGCACATTTCTCACTTTCTTGAGTCATTCGGGATTAACTTATATCACTGCATTGCTGAAAAGAGTCCAGTCTGTCATAGTTGGTCGTCACAGATATGGTATGTCTGTGATTGTATACAAATTTCTTCTGATTCTACTCTTCTCGCTCAGCATCAGTTTGTATAAGTCTCTCCAGGTAATTATGAAATCCGTCACCTCCTCATTTCTTATAGCACAATAAAATTCCATTACATTCATATACCACAACTTGTTTAGCCATTCCCCAATTGATGGGCACTCCTTTAGTTTCCAATTCTTTGCAACCACAAAAAGGGCTGCTAAAAATATTTTTGTACATATGGTTCTTCCTCCCACTACTATGATCTCTTTGGGATATAACCCTAGGAGTGGTATGGCTGGGTCAAAGGGTATGAAATTATTTATAATCCTTTGGGCATAATTCCAGATTGCTCTCCAGAATGGTTGGATAAGTTCACAACTCCACCAGCAATGTATTAGCGTTCCAATTTGCCCACAACCTCTCCAGCATTTGTCACTTTCTTGTTTTGTCATCTTAGCCAATCTGACTGGAGAGATGTGGTATCTCAGAGTTGTTTTGATTTGCATTTCTCTAATTAATAGTGATTTAGAGCATTTCTTCATATGCTTATAGATATCTTTAATTTCTTTCTCTGAAAACTTCCTATTCATATCCTTTGACCATTTCTCAATTGGGGAATGACTTGTATTCATATAGATTTGGCTCAATTCTCTATAAATTTTAGAAATGAGTCCTTTATCAGAGACACAGGTTGTAAAAATTCTTTCCCAATTTCCCACCTCCCTCTTGATCTTGGTTACATTGGCTTTGTTTGTGCAGAAGCTTTTCAATTTAATGTAATCAAAATTATCCATTTTGCATTTTATAATGCTCTCTAATTCTTGTTTGGTCCTGTCTTCCCCTCTCCACAGATCTGTCAGGTAAACTATTCCTTGCTTTCCCAAATTGCTTACAGTATCATCCTTTACACCTAGATCATGCACCCATTTAGACTTTATTTTGGTATATGGTGTTAGATAGTGATCTATGCCCAGTTTCTGCCATACTGTATTCCAGTTTTCCCAGCAGTTTTTGTCAAATAGTGCATTCTTATCCCAAAAACTGGGGTCTTTGGGTTTATCGAACAATAGATTGCTATATTCATTAACTGCTGGGTCTCCTGCACTAATATTCCATTGATCCACTACTCTACACCTCTGCCAGTACCAAGCAGTTTTGATGACTGCTGCTGTATAATACAGATGAAGATCTGGCATATAGTCCACCTTCCCTAGCATTTCTTTTCATTAATTCCCTTGATATTCTAGACCTTTTGTTTTTCCAAATAAATTTTGTTATTATTTTGTCTAACTCTACAAAGTAGTTTTTTGGTAAATTGATTGGTATGGCACTAAATATATAGTTTAGTTTGGGTAAAATTGTCATTTTTATTATATTAGCTCGACCCAGCCACGAGCAATTGATATTTTTCCAACTACTTAGATCTGATTTTATTTCTGTGAGAAGTGTTTTGTAGTTGTGATCATATAGATTCTGGGTTTGTTTTGGCAAGTAGATTCCCAAATATTTTATAATGTCTACAGTGACTTTAAATGGGATTTCTCTTTCTATCTCTTGCTGTTGAGTTTTATTAGAGATGTACAGGAATGCTGAGGATTTATGTGGGTTTATTTTATATCCTGCAACTTTGCCAAATTTATTTATTGTCTCAAGTAATTTTTTACTTGATTCTCTAGGATTCTCTAAGTATATCATCATATCATCTGCAAAGAGTGACAGCTTGGTCACTTCTTTGCCTAATTTGATTCCTTTGATTTCTTTTTCTTCTCTAATTGCTACTGCTAACGTTTCAAGTACCAGATTGAATAAGAGGGGTGATAGTGGACACCCTTGTTTCACTCCTGATCTTATTGGAAAGGCTTCTAGTTTATCCCCATTGCATATAATACTTGCTGATGGTTTTAGATAGATGCTAGCAACTATTTTAAGGAAGGCTCCATTTATTCCTATACTTTCTAGTGTTTTTAATAGGAATGGATGTTGTACTTTGTCAAAAGCCTTTTCTGCATCTATTGAGAGGATCATGTGGTTTTTGCTAGTTTTGTTGTTGATATGCTCAATTATATTGATGGTTTTCCTAATATTAAACCATCCTTGCATTCCTGGAATGAATCCTACCTGATCAGGGTGTATTATTTTTGTGATAAGTTGTTGGAGTCTTTTGGCTAATATTTTATTTAGAATTTTTGCGTCTAAATTCATGAGGGAGATTGGTCTATAATTTTCTTTCTCTGTTTTATCTCTTCCTGATTTAGGAATCAGTACCATATTTGTGTCATAGAAAGAGTTTGGTAGGACTCCTTCTTCACTAATTTTCCCAAATAGTTTGTAGAGTATTGGAATCAATTGTTCTTTAAATGTTTGATAGAATTCACTAGTGAACCCATCTGGCCCTGGAGATTTTTTCCTAGGGAGTTCATTGATGGCTTGTTTGATTTCTTTTTCTGAGATGGGGTTATTTAGGTAATTCACTTCCTCTTCAGTTAATCTGGGCAACTTGTGATTTTGTAAATATTCATCCATTTCACTAAGATTGTCATATTTATGTGCATACAATTGGGGAAAATAATTCCTCATTATTTTTTTGATTTCCTCTTCATTGGAGGTAGATTCACCCTTTTATTTTTGATACTCATAATTTGGTTTTCTTCTTTCTTTTTTTTTATCATATTGACTAAGGGTCTATCAATTTTGTTGATTTTTTCATAAAACCAGCTCTTGGTTTTATTTATTAATTCAATGGTTTTCTTAATTTCAATTTTATTAATCTCACCTTTGGTTTTCAGTATTTCTAATTTAGTACTAAATTGGGGATTTTCAATTTGTTCTTTCTAGCTTTTTCAATTGCATGTCCAATTCACTGACCTCCCTTCTCTCTGCTTTAATTAAGTATGCACTCAGGGATATAAAACTTCCCCTGAGAACTGCCTTTAGTGCATCCCACAAATTTTGGTATGTTGTTTCATTATTATCATTCTCTTGAATGAAATTATTGATTGTTTCTATAATTTCTTCTTTGACCCACCAATTTTTTAGGATTAAATTGTTTAGTTTCCAATTAGTTTTTAGTCTATCTTTCCATGGCCCTTTATTGCATATAATTTTTATTGCATCATGATCTGAGAATGATGCGCTTACTATTTCTGCCTTTCTGCACTGGATTGTGAGGTTTTTATGCCCTAGTACATGGTCTATTTTTGAGTATGTACCATGCACTGCTGAGAAGAAAGTAAATTCCTTTTTATCCCCATTCAGTTTTCTCCAGAGATCCATCATATCTAGTCTCTCTAAGATTCTATTCACCTCCTTAACTTCTTTCTTGTTTATTTTGAGGTTAGATTTATCGAGTTCAGAGGGGAGATTAAGGTCCCCCACTAGTATAGTTTTGCTATCTATTTCTTCCTCTAATTCCTTTAACTTCTCCTCTAGGAATTTGGATGCTATACCACTTGGTGCATATATATTAAGTAGTGATATTGCTTCATTCTCAATGGTGCCTTTTAGTAGGATATAGTTTCCTTCCTTATCTCTTTTAATTAGATCTATTTTTGCTTTTGCTTTATCTGAGATAAGTATTGCTACCCCTGCTTTTTTTACTTTAGCTGAGGCATAATAAATTTTACTCCAACCTTTTACCTTTACCCTGTGGGTATCCCTTTGTTTCAAATGTGTTTCTTGAAGACAGCATATTGTAGGATTATGGTTTTTAATCCATTCTGCTATCCGCCTCTGTTTTATGGGAGAGTTCATCCCATTCACATTCACAGTAATGATGACTATCTGTCTCTTCCCTTCCATCCTATTCCCTCCCCTGTTTATGTTTTTGTTTCTTCCTTCTCCCTTCCCCTCCTTGAAGTTTTCCCTTTTGACCACCCCCTCCCTCAGTGTTCCCACCCAGTGACCCCCCTTCTTAACCTACCCTCTCCCCTTGCTACTATTTCCCTCCCTTATAATCCCTCCCTTTAGTCTCCTCCTTTTCACCCCCCCCTTACCCTCCCACTATCTATAGGACACAACAAATTTTTATACTTATCAGAGTAAATTACTCCCCGTTTGATTCCAAACCAATGAGAGTAAATTTCAAACAATGCTCCTCTCCCTCCCTCCAATTCCTCTATTTAATGAATTTATGTGTCTATTCACGTTAGATTCTTAAACTTCACTGATTAATTTGATCCTTCTTTGAACCAGAACCAGTGAGAATAGTGTTTAAATGATGTTCCTCTCCCTCTTACTTTCCCTTCTTCTATAGTGTGTTTTGATGCCTCTTCAGATGGCATATTTTACCTTTTCCTAGCTCATCCTTTCCTTTTTCCCATTACAGTACCATTGATCCCCTTAATAGTCTTTTTTTTTTTTTAGACTCCATGTTAGTGCATTCATACCCACACCCTCTAAGTATAACCCTTTTGCAGGTCATGATAATCATAGAGATTTCAAATATTGACAGTTATCAGCTCCACATATAGGGATGTGAACATTTTGCTCTTGTTGCATCCCAGGTAATGAGCTTGTGTTTGTGGGTGTGGGTATGTGCACTTCTGCATGTGTGAGTCTATGTTACCCTTGTTTACCTTTTTATGTTCTTCTGGAGTCTTGTAATTGGAGATCAAATTTTCCATTGAGCTCTGGCTTTTTCATTAGGAAAGTCTGGAAGTCCCTTACTTCATTAAACGTCCATCTCCTTGCCTGAAAGATTATGCTCAGTTTTGCCGGGTAGTTAATCCTTGGTTGTAGTCCTAGCTCTCTTGCCCTACGAAATATCAAATTCCAGTCCCTCCGCTCTTTTAATGTAGAAGCTGCTAGGTCCTGTGTGATCCTAACTGTAGTTCCTCGATATTTGAATTGTTTCTTTTTGGCTGCTTGTAGAATTTTTCTTTAATCTTATAATTCTGGAATTTGGCTACTATATTTCTTGGAGTTTTCAGTTTGGGATCTCTTTCAGGAGGAGTCCGGTGAATTCTATCAATAGCTATTTTATCTTCTGATTCCAGGACCTCAGGACAGTTTTCTTTGACAATCTCTTGGAGGATGTTGTCTAGACTGCTTTTCTCATCATGGCTTTCTGGTAGACCAATAATTCTTAGGTTGTCTCTCCTGGATCTGTTCTCTAGGTCAGTTATTTTTCCAGTGAGATATTTTACATTTTCTTGCAATTTTTCGATCATCTTGTTTTTTTCGATTGACTCCTGCTGCATCATAGAGTTCTGAGTTTCAGTTTGGTTGTATCTAATTTTTAGTGAATTATGGTCTTCAGTAAGTTTTTGAAGTTCCTTTTTTAGGGAGGTATTTTCTTTTTCCAAGTTGGTCATTGCCTCCCTGATTTGGTCTTTAAATTTTTCTTAAGCTCCTCCAGGAATGCTATTTGGGCTTGAGACCAGATCATGTTTCCTTCTGTGGTCTCTGGTGTGGTTAGAGAGTCTATATTGTCCTGTGTGTTTTGTTGTTCTTGCCCTGCATAGTATGCTCGAATAGACTTTCTTGCCTTCCCCTTCTCCTTTTCAGCTTCCTTCCTTCCCATTGTGACTTCCTGTTTCTTAGTGTCTCAGGCTATGAGTTTGGGGCCTGATCCTTGACTTTGAATACCTCTGGGTGGCTAGTTTATGGCTAAGTCAGGGAAGTCAGTGAGGAATGTAGATGCGTAGGTGGGGATGAGTCTGACCACTTCAGATTTCTGCCTCTATACCCCTGGGCTATAAGTAGGCTTTTGTTGGTGAGGTGAGGTGGGGCTTGTTGGGTCCCCTCCCTCTCTTCTCTTTAGATTCCTGGCTGACTCAGTTACACCCTTTCTTGGAGATTCTCAAGCCTGAGGCTATTTTCATTAACTTGGGATTTCAATCTGGGTGGGAGACTTATCTTTGGGTTTTCTGCTTCATGAAGGAGGGATGGGAGGATCAGAGCAGCTAGAATTTACTTTGCCATTCCAGCCCCTGTATCATACAGGCAGGCAGTTTCTAAATTTCCAGGCTGGGGGCTGAATGCAGCCTGAGAAGCCACTCTCTCCACTGGGGGCCCGACTCTCCTACCTGGCTGCAATGATCCGTTCCCTCTGCGAGATGACTGCGATTCGTCCTTGGTAAGTCTGCAGGCTGGGGCTTTTTCTCTCTCTGGTGTAGTCTGCTTGCCTGCTTTTAGGTCTGAGCTGTGCAGACCCCACGCGCTCTGCGCTCGACCTGTGCGGGTACTCTGGGCAACCTCCTGTGCTGGATTCTGCCACACTCTGTCTTCCACTGGGCTTCGTCACTCTGGAATCTGCTCAGATTTACCCTTTTGGACTTAGTGACAGAGGAGCTCAGCGAGGTTACTGCTTCCTTTCCGCCATCTTGGCTCCGCCCCCCCTCTGTCACATTCTTTTGGGTGCTTGGATCACCTCACATGAATATATTTTCTTAATATACAACTTTTTCCTCATTATCTATTGTATTTCTTTGAAATATGGTACACATATCCAGAGTTTAATCCAAGTACAGATTCTAGTCCATTAAGTCTCAGAAATAACCATGAAGTCAAATTTTCCTTCTTTTCTTAGGATCTCTAGTTCCCTATTTCTTGCTTCAACTCTGACCAATTTATTCATAGATCTTTGATGCTGTGAGTTTTACTACTGGTACTTTCTGTGAATTTCTAGCCTTCCTTTTTTTTTTAACTCCCCATAGTGTCTAAGTTTGTGGTTACATATACTCAGTCTTCTCCCACCCCAACTACTGGCATAAAGAACTTTCGATTTTACTTTTAAGAAGAACAATATTACTAGGCTTTTAAAAATATATATATATTGCAATTCTGGGCAGGAATATGTCAACTCTATATTGCAAGCTGGGCTCTAGAAATCTAGATCAATTTCTCAAATAACATATTCTTAGTGAGCTGTTCATTTTCCAATTATTTTCTCTTATTCATTTCTTGCCTTCAATGGAAAAAAAAAACAACGGGGAAACTAGAAATTGTATGCCCCTGTGATCATCAATTTCTTGTTCAAGTCTTCAGAATAATACTCAGGAACTTCTTTTGGAAGTGTCATTTTGACCTATATGAATTACTAGAAGTCAGTAGTTGTTATCCACTTTAATAAATCTTGGAAGTCTCTACCATGATTTGGCTACATGTTCTAGGAAGACAAAAGACCTCTCCATTATTGTTTTTAGGCCTTTAGTGAATGATGGGTAGGATTTTAATAGATGGAAATAAAGAGATGGGAATTTGGTTTAAAAGACATGGCATGAGTAATGATATGAAGATAAGAAGACAAAAGATGTGTTTATGCAGAAAAGGAACAAAGTCATCCAGTTTGGGGCTAAAGGCTTGTATTGGAGAGCAATGAAAGGTAAGATTATGAAACTAGACTGGATCTAGATGATAAAAGGCTTGTATAGGCCCATAGTAAGTACTTAATAAATTAGTATATAACTCTTCTGATTGTCTTTGGAAGACTGGCAGGGTGTTGTTAGAAGTATGGCATCAATTTTCTGATTTGACTTCAGTTGGTAAAGTAATGGTATTCTGGAATATCCTTCATGACGATTAGGCCTAGATGTGTGACCAACAGAAATTACATTTGGCTTCTAATATAATTTTTACTGTTGTCATTTATACTCTTCTTAAAATTTAACCCCTGCCCTCCCCAAATGTGTCCTGTGATCCAGTGACACTATCCTTCTAGCTGTTTCTTAAAGAAGACAGCTCTCTATTCCAGCCATTTTCACTGATTGTCTTCCATGATTAGAAAGCTCTCCTTCCTCATATCTATCTACCAGCACTGCTGGATTCCTTCAAGTCCCAACAAAAATCCTACCTTTTATGGGAAGATTGTTGCAATCCCTGTTATTTCTAGTGCTTTTCTTCTGCTGGTTATTTCCAATTTATTCCCTATATACCTTGTTACTTCAGTACTGTCAGTCATCAGACTGAGATAGTTTGAGGTCTGTGACTATTTATTGTCTTTCTTTGTATCCCTAGAGATCACCACATTGTCTGTCACATAATTGGTTCTTAAAATGTTTATTAACTGAATGAATGATTGCATTAAATATCAAGTACCAAAGTAAAATTCAATAGTCAAGTTCTAATACAGAGGATGCTGGATATGGAGACAGAAATACAGAATTGTAAATGTGAGCATTCGAAGGGATATCAAAGATCACATAGGACAGCCTGAACCTAAAGAAGAATTTTCTCTATAGTATTCAGTTTATTTAGAACACATCTGTTAAACTCAATGCTTGCAATACAGAGATAAAAAACAAATTAATCCTTAAAAAGTGGTCAGCTATGGAGCCTTCCTTCAAATGCTAAGTAGCATCTACCTAAAATCTTTATCAAGCATTACACATAATGGGGATAAGATAGATGAATTCCCAATAAGATCAGGGGCAAAACAAAGATGTCCACTATCACCACTGTTATTCAATATGGTACTAGAAATGTTACTTTAGCAGTAAGATAAGAAAAAAGAAATTGAAGGAATTATAATAGGCAAAGAAGAAACTAAGTTATCACTCTTTGCAGATGATATACTTAGAACTTAGAGAGTCCTAGAGAATCAAGTAAAAAGCTACTTCAAATAATAAACAGCTTTAGCAAAGTTGCAGGATATAAAATTAACCCACATAAATCATCAGCACTTCTATATATTACTAACAAAGTCCAAAGCAAGAGATAGAAAGAGAAATTCTATTTAAAGTTACTATAGACATTACAAAATATTTGGGAGTCTACCTGCCAAAACAAATCCAGGAACTATGTGAATACAATTACAAAACACTTTTCACACAAATAAACTCGGATCTAAATAATTGGAAAATCATCAGTTGACCATGGATAGGCTGAACTAATATGCAAAAATGACAATTCTACCTAAATTAATTCACTTAAGTAGTGCCATACCAATCAAATTACCAAAAAAAAATTATAGAGCTAGAAAAAAAAACACCAAAATTCATCTGGAAGAACAAAAGGTCCAGCATATCAAGGGAATTAATGAAAAGAAATGCTACGGAAGGTGGCCTAACTATTCCAGATCTTAAATTTTATTATAAAGCAACAGTCATCAAAACTATTTGGTACTGGCTAAGAAATAGAGGGGGTAGATCAGTGGAATAGATTAGGTACACAAGACACAATAGTCAATAATTATAGGAATATAATGTTTGATAAACCCAAAGACTCCAGCTTCTGCATAAGAACTCACTATCTGACAAAAAATGCTAGGAATACTGGAAAACAGTATAGTAGAAACTGGGCTTAGAACAACGTTTGAAACTGTATACTAAAATAAAGTCCAAATGGGTACATGATTTAGGTATAAAGGCTGATACTAAAACAAATCAGAGGAACAAGAAATAGTTTATCTGTCAGATTTATGGAGAATAGAGGAATTTATGACCAAACAAGAGAGAGAGAACATTATGAAATGCGAAATGGATAATTTTGACTATATTAAATTGAAAATTTTTGCACAAACAAAGCCAATGCACCCAAGATTAGAAAGGAAGGAGAATCCTGGGAAAGAATTTTTACAACTAGTATTTCTGATAAAGGCCTCATTTGTAAGGGAACTGAGTCAAATTTACAAGAATACAAGTCATTCCCCAAATGATGAGTAGTCAAAGGATATGAACAAGCAGTTTTCAGATGAAGAAATTAAAGCTATCTCTATTTATATGAAAAAATACTATAAATCACATTTGATTAGAGAGATGCAAATCAAAACAACTCTGAAGTACAACATCACATCTATAAGATTGGCTAACATGACAAAACAGGAAAATTATAAATTTTGGAGATGTGGGAAAGTTGGAACACTAATTCATTGTTGGTGGAGCTGTGAGCTAATTGAATCATTCTGGAGAGCACTTTGGACCTATGCTCAAAGGCCTATAAAATGTGTGCACCCTTTAACCCAGAAATACCACTTCTAGGGCTGTATCCCAAATAGATCATAAAAATGGGAAATGACCCACATCTCCAAAAAGATTTATAACAGCTTTTTTGTGGTGGCCAAGAACTGGAAAATGAACCAATGTCTGTCAGTTGGAGAATGGCTGAACAAGTTGTGGTATATGAATGTAATCAAATACTACTGTGCTATAAGAAATGAGGAACAGGCAGATATCAGAAAATCCTGGAAAGACTTATATGAACTGATACTGAGTGAAGTGAGTGGAACCAGGAGAACACTGTACACAGTAACAGTCACTGTGTGCCTTGACTGATTTTGATAGACTTAGTCCTTCTGAGCAATGCAAGGACCTAAAATAATTCCAAAGAACTCATGATGGAAAACACCATCCACATCTGGAGAAAGAATTATGAAGTCATAATGCAGAACAAAACAGACTATTTTCTTTTTCCTTTTCTTTTGTTTTTCTTTCTCATGGTTTCTCCCATTCATTATAATTCTTATATGCAACATGACTAATGTGAACATATACTCAATAGGGAATGTATATATAGAGTCTATATCAGATTGCATGACATTTTGGGGAATGAGGATGTAAGGATTGGGAGAAAATTTAAAACAATGGAAATGAATGTTGAAAACTAAAAATAGATAAATTAATAAATTGAAAAAATGGTCAGCTAGCCTTTATTTGAAGATGTCCAGTGTGGGAGAGCCCACTAGCTGTTAAGTATCTCATTCCACTTTGGGACAGCTATAATTATGAGGAGGTTTTTCCATACATTAAGCCCAAATCTACCCCTGCAACTTCCACCCATAGTTCCTCATTCTATTGTCCTGAACTAAGTCGAATGAGTTTTAATTTTTCTCTGACATGGAACCCTTACAGCTACTTGAGGATCAGCTCTCTAAGTCTTCTCATTTTCAGGATAAAAATCCCCAATTCCTCCTCCAGTCAATCCCTATATGTCATGATCTCTTGGAACTTTGCCCTGATGCTCACCCACTTATTAACATGTTTGCCTATATCTTTCTTGAAATTTGGTATCCAAACTGAACACAGTCCTTCAAATATTATCCAACCAAGGTAAAAATGTAGTAAGTCTGTCTGTCTTTCTGTGTTTGTATACATACATATATGTATATGTATATATATACATACATATATGTATATGTATATATATACATATATATATTACATATTATATGTAACAAAAATAAAATACACATATACTATATTTTAGGGATATAGCTAGTTTTTGTTTGTTATATCACATTCTTGATTCATATTGAGCTTGCAGTCCACTAAAACCCTTGATCTTTTCTTTCATTTGTGAGGTAAGGTTCATTGGAACAAAAGCATCCATCTTTACATTTCTCTCTATTCAATTTCACCATACTGTATTTGGTCCATCCCACTCAGTCATATAGTTGGATGAGTAATAATACAATTCTGTTACCACTCTTCTTGAAATTCCCTAGGTTATTGTCACTCAAACCTTATTCCTCTAATTCATATGGAAATTATTCTGCAAGAATTTACTTCAATTGAACTAAGTGAATACAAACTGAAGCCTTGGTTCTGATACTAAACTGAAAGGATAAGAATTTAAGAATACTTCAAAGGATCAAGCTCATCATTTGAGGTAATTCACTTTTTCAATCATAAAGGAAACAAAATAAATATAGGATGAACATTTTGTAAAGTTTCAAATATAACTGTAACTATTTTTTGTGTCAATTGATGTACAACTCCTTCTAGAATTAATTAGTACCATCAAAGGAGGCAAGCAATATTTACGTATGACCATGACTCTGCTACCAGCATGGAGACTGACATGTCTGCCTAATTTTCTTCTCTATCTTTACACTGATAGGTCTCTTCTTTGATAACTTTCACTAATTTATTTTTTCTTCTGACACTTTTGCCCCAAGAATGAAACATGGACATATGTAGGACTTAGGTGACAAAAATATTTTTAAAAAATCTTCTTCCTTCAAAACTATTGATAATATTTTAGAGATTCAAGAATCTTAAGGTCTTTCCTGTCTGACTTAAGATTTGACTAAACGGACACCTTATAAGTAAAGATCCTTACCCACAATGGAGAGATGGACTACCACAAAATCAAAGATATTCCAGCCTATGGTAAAGTAGTATTGGCGGAGACCGATGAGTTTCAGCACACATTCTCCCACAAAAAGGCCAGTGAATACCAGGTTGATTTGATACAAAATATTGCTTGTATAGGCAGTCTGGGTATCTGTTTCCACCATCATGGTCACCATGTTAAGACAGATGAATATTATAACGGCAATCTCAAAAGCATCTTTGGTGACTAGGTCAAATACATATCCCTGGAATTTGTTCTGCAATAATGGAGTAAATATCAAAATGTAATTAAAATCATTATACTCACAAAAACTCATCTAATTAAATTATAGTTGTAAATTTTAACCCATTTGATCAAATTCAACAAATTTTAGACACTCACTATGGTAATGCACATGAGAAAGATTTTTTTTTTTTGCCAATAGCATATCATTATAGTGTCTGCAGTGCTGATGGATATTCAACTGGGAGTAATATCAAATAATTTATCTCTTTTTCTATCTCCAACTTCTTCATCAAGTTGTTAATGATCTATAAACATACACCTAAATGCACTTCTGAGACTTTTGAAGGAAATCTGTAATAACGTTTCCTTAATGTTTCATAACGTAAACAACACTGCACTAATTTTCTTACTTTGCAAATTTTGCCTTCTTTCCATTTGGGTTATTAAACGAAAGCATTTGTATCAAAATACACTTTTCCTACCAAACCCCATATGTTATGTCACTCACCAATTCCTTAATGTATCTAGCAATCAGCCATAATTGCATATATAAACAGAAATATTATACCATTTAGTATAACAATTTTTTCAAGATTCATTTAAAAATATGAAGCAACTAGATTCCCTAGAGTTTGAATATAACATTCATGATGTGATTAAATCAGCAATCAAAATGCTTCTGCTAGGTGCAATGCATTCTGTTAGGTGCTGGAAGTGAGGCTGGAAACTAACCAATGTAAATCTCTAAGATAAGAGAATATACTTAAACATCTGTAGCAAACTTTACTCCAATGGCACAAATTTTGGGGAAAATTATAGTAAAATAATGGAGGTATATTATTTAGAATGTCTATCAGGTCTGTCTTCTGATAGAAAGATAGAAGAAAAATAGGAAAATAAATCCAAGATAAATGAAGAGAGATTATTAGAGTACCTAACTGTCCTCAATATTAATTTATTTCTCTTGACTGAACTATATTCCAACATAATTAGGTGGCATAGTGGATAGGGCACTGGTTTTAGAATCAGAAAGACCTGAGTTTAAATCTGATCTCAGACCCTTAGTAGCTTTGTGACTCTGGCAAGTAATTTAACTCATGTTTGCTTAAGTTTCATTATATGTGAAATGGGGATAATAACAGTATATGTACTTCAGAGTTGTTGTGAAGATCAAATGAAACAATAATTGTAAAGGACTTTGCCCTATCTGGCATATGGTGTGATATACGTTTGTTATCATTAGCTATAATTATAAATTAAGTGTGATTTCTAACTTACTATCAAGAATCTTTGTAAAATGGAACTAGAAAACAGAAATGAAGGAAAAGGACTATTTTTAGATGCATAAATTATCTTTAGAAAGGTGGGGGAGAAGCTACCTTCTTTAAAATGCAGATGAACAAATTGCTAGGCATAAACTCTAAGATGAAAGATTAGAAGAAAGCTACCAAATAAGCTAAAATAGTCATAATATTTTAATATTAATTTTTAGTATTTTACTATTTTAACACAAAATTGAAAATAAAATGTATTACTAGCTATGTACTGGTTGAACTAATAATGAAGGGGATATGGACATCATGTAATATTACTGAGAAGTAAGACTTCATGAACATAAGAAAAGTCAGGAAGTCTTAAATAAAATGTTACCATATGAAATTAGTAGAACCAGGAAATTAATATATAACATAGCTAAAATATAACTGCTTTTTGTTCACTTGTTTTAAAGCAAGGTTCATTGAATGGGTACAAAAGGATTATGTCCAGAAATGATTACTATTAAAACAAAAGCCAATAATAAAACCTTGATATAAAATAGACTGGTGAAATTGAACTTAGATTCTAAAACAATTTCAGAATTTGTTATTAAATATATGGTTTTTAGATGCTTTAGGAAGGGAAACAGAGACTATTAAAGTCATCATTGGTTTCTTATGAACTACTCAAGCAAACATAATGTAACTTCCTTCTTCTAACATAATTATTATACTAGTGGGTGAGGAAAATATCTACATATAGTTCACATGAATTTCACCAAGTCATTTATTCTTCAGGTTCTGCTTAGCTCACTTGACATTTCTTATAATATTTTTGTGGAGAAAACAGACATGACAACATTACTCCCAAATTAACTTTGAACCCTTTGAACAAAGCAATGTCAGGTTCAAAGTACTTTGTGGGGACACACACACATATGTATGTATGTATGTATGTATGTATGTATGTATGTATGTATATATGTATGTATGTATATGACTAGTTGGAATACTGTACACAAAATAAATAAGTACAGGAAACTAGAAACATTGGAAATGCTTTTGTGCAAGAAATATACACAGAAAAGACAAACATGAAGGGACCTCATGGATATACAAGCAGAGGAACATTTCATATTTCCTGTGGGATGGACTGTCAATTTTTACTACTGATGTCCCCTTGCCATCCTTATGGACACACTCTTGGTTTGTCTTGTGTGCTATAGAATCTCTGTCAATCATGAGACTACAGATCAGCACTGTCCACTTCTCCCTGTGTTTGCTTCCACACATAGTTTATAAGACATAAGGTTATATACAATGAAGGGATTAATGATCTATAAGGTCCCTTACAATTATAAAATAATGCAATGAAGTAACTAAAAGAATATTTATTGAATTAGTTTTTGAATGAGGAAAAAATTACAGCACATTTATTTGATAAAGGTCTCATTTCTTAAATATATGGGGAACTGAGGTAAATGTATAGAAATAAGAGTCATTCCCCAAACTGAAAAATGATTAAAGGATATGAATAGCCAATTTTCAGAAAAAAAATAAACCAATCTATCAGTGGTTATATAAAAATGCTCTAATTCACTAATAATTAGAGAAATTCAAATTAAAACAATTCTAACAAAATCATACCTAAAGGCTGGCTAACATGATAAAAAAGAAAGTGACACAACCCAGCTGATTCCAAGCCAGGCACCATTCATGGGGACTTCTGCATTCAAGTTGGCAGGAACATCATTCATGGCAGTGATTCTGTAAAAAGTGCTGAAAAGGAGATCAACCTGTGGCTTAAGCCTGAAGATTATAAGTCTTGTGCTCATGATTGGGTGTATGAAAAAGGATTTAAAAAGGGAATATATACTGGACCTACTCCTTTTAGTAGCTGTGGTATGTGTGTGTATGTCTTCATCACTGAGTGTGAGTGTGTGTATGTGTATTATGTCTCCATCCCTGAATACAACATTTCATGCCAGGGGACTGAAAGGAATTGGAACTGTTATTTTCTAAAACAAATCTGTTACCCTGTTCAATAAAGCCTTGGAAATAAGGGGCAAAAAAAGTGACAAATGTTGAACAGAACATGGAAAAATGGGTACATTCGTGAATTATTGGTGGAGTAGGTAACTGGTTTGGAGAACAATTTGGAATTATTTCCCCATGATTATTAAACTGTGTATACCCTTTGATAAAGCAATATCAATAACTAGGTTTATTTTCCAAATAGATCAAAGGAAAAGGAAAGGGATTGTTTTCCTCAATCGAATTTTAAGTTCCTTGAATATTTCAAATCTCACATTTGTATTTGAATTCTTAGCTCTCAGTATAGCCACTCGCACATAGTAAAAGTTTAATAAATGCTTTTCATCTACAAAAAGATATTGTATTCAGTTTACTGTTCATATTCCTTCAGAGGTCATATCCTCTACTAATAAATAACTCCTAATTGGTGTATGGAAGTGATCCTTTACTTTCAAAGTATGTGTGTATGTGGAATAAGCTCTGTTAGGTCCTATTAAATTTAAAAAAAAAAGCTTTAAATAAAGGCCCACTCCTGGACTGGCAGTCCAGGATCAATCTTGCTGAAAGGTTTATTTCAGGAAGATTTGATTTTTGGTGTTGATTTTTTTCTGGCCACAGTAATTCGGGGAACTAATCACTTTGGAATGAAAGAATTGAATCTAACACTGGCAGAGAATGCACACAGTTACTGAAGAACATGAGTGAATTTAATTTCTATATTACATAAAAGGACAACATAGTTGGGATAAGTCCTAAAAAAATTAATTAATATGACACCACTATGGTAGATGTTCAAAAATGAGAGAAGAGAGATAGGCATAATATAAGACTTATCTGTCTTTTAAAAAAAAAGGTTTTCAAGTATGTAATAAAAAACGATCTTTTGAGAATCTGGATGAGAACTAGTTATTTTGCTTACCATTGGTCGAGGTATAGAATTTTGGGGTTTCCTATGCCCCAACTTTTTTATCAGATTGTAGTATTTCTTCTGATTCTCTGTCATGAAGATACCTAGGCCACCAACGTAAAAAAAGAAAGAAAACTATGAAAATAATATTTCTTGTCTCAATTTTCCCTAATCAACTAATACTCATTTTTGGAACTATGATAATAGAATTTTTTTTACCTTTAAAATGAAACTCACCCCTACAGCACTAAAGAAAAACATCTCTTAAGGAATTTATGTATTTTCATGTAGCTTTGTGTATTTACAAGGATATACATACATAAAATGCCCAGACTGCATATGTCAGGAATGATAGATGGATTCATCACCTGGTGCTGGTTTAATCTAGGTGTTATTTAGCCATATTCTTCACTTTCTGTTTACTATTGTTGCCTTTTTGAGCATTCTGCTTTTGTTGTTTTGTTGTTTTCCATTGTGGCCAACTCTTCATGACCACATCTGGGGATTTCTTGGCATAGATACTGGAATGGTTTACCATTTCCCTCTCCAGCTCATTTGTCAAATGAAGAAATGGAGGCAAACAGGGTTAAATGACTTGCCCAGGGTCACACTGCTAATGTGTCTGAGTCCAGATTTGATCTAAGTAAGATGAGTCTTCCTGTCTCCAGGCCTGTTGCTTTATGAACATCATACACATACCCAGGTGTATATTTGATAATATGTTCACATGCATATGTGGACATGTACATATATAATAACTAAATTTTATATAGTACTTTTAAGTTTAGGTCTGCACCTTACAAATATTATCTCATCATATCCTTATTTCTGAAAGAACCCAAGGAAGAAAGTGCTATTGTTATCCCCATTTCACAGATGGGGAACCTGAGGCAGACAGAGGATAAGTGAATTGCCCTGAGTCACACAACTAGTAAGTGTCAGAGACCAGACCTGAACACAGGCCTTCCCGACCTCTAACACTTTATCCATTTTATCACCTAGGTACCTCGAGGTATTTATGTTATCTGTGAATGTGTCACATTCCCTTTTCTGAACATACAATAAAATTCAGAAGAACAGATATTATGTCTTAACTAATATTTAAATCTCTACTAGCACAGTACTTCATCCAAAGACAAAGTTTAATTATAATTGCTTTATCCATTTCTCTTAGCAACACCTAAAACAGTACTCTGAATGCAATAAGTACCTAAAAAATTTATGTTGAATTCAGTTGAATAAACAACAGCTCTAAGATAAAAATCTCTAATAATCTAATGGTTTACTGGAGTTTAGGGGTATGGTTAAAATGTCTCTACTCCCAACATCCAGTTGTTCTCAAAGCCCTTGTAATTGATTTTTTTTTTGCTCAAAATAGTCAACCAAAAATTCTCTCAAAGTTCAGCAATGATTTTTGGCCATAATAGGTGCTATATAAATGCTTATTCCTTTTTCCTTCCCTTTTATACACTTTAATTCCTTCCTTGCATAGTATAATTTAGACATGCTGGCCTCCTTACTGTTAAGTACACACAATACTCTATCTTCCATCTCTATTTACACTCCATCACTTTTGCGTCTTGAAGTCTCTAGTTTCCCTCAAGACTAAGTTCAAACACTATCTTCTCCATAAAAGTCTTTTCTTGACCTTCTCAGCTGCTAGATTCTTATCCCATAATTCCCTCGTGACACTTTTATTTATTTATTGAGGGGGAAGGTAGGGCAATTGGGGTTAAGTGACTTGCCCGAGGTCACACGACTAGTTTTGTGCTAAATGTCTGAGGCCAGATTTGAACTCGGGTCCTCCTGACTCCAGGACCAGTGTTCTATTCACTGTGACACCTAGCCACCCCAATCCCTTTTATTTATTTCGAGTACATATTTGCATCTCCAAATGTTATCTCTACCATCAAAATTTAAAGTCCTTGACATTAGGGACTATTATTTTTTTTCTTTTTATCCCCAGAGCTTGTCACAGAGTCTAGCAGAAAGTATAGACTCATTAATTTCTTGTTGGTTGAAGGATGGATTTGTCTTCCTAGTTGAAAATGTTCTCTCTCTGTTCAAATCTTCCCAGACTGCTTTGTTTAGAACTCTCCTTAGCTCCAGTCACAATCTATTCAAGATTATAGTTATCAATGTAAATGGGATTTCTGCCACACACACATACACACACACACACACACACACACACCTCCCTGTCCCCACCACATACTCTCCCACCAATTCCTCTTATATAAGCTTCTTGTATATGTGGGGGTTTATGGGTGGATGTATCTCTAATATCTAGTATTGTACCTTAGTACAGTATGGGTTCTTAATAAAAGTTTATAGAATATAACTAGATTGAATAATAAAAAATTTGGTATACTTATCTTTATTTGTTGTTTGAAATGATTAATGACAACACTAATGAAGAAGACCAAGGGGAAGAATAAACCAAATATAATAAAGTTGACAAAGTAAAGATACATGTAGAGATTGCTTTCATATTCAGGCTGACTTTCAACCTAAACAAAGAAAAATAAAACAAGAGCAAACATTAGCAATACATCAGTACTGATCAAGGACTTCAATTTAATGCAACAACTCTTAGCAAGAAGTGTGTTTTTTTTTTTTGTCTTATTATCTAGGGTAATTTTGCTTTAATTTTAAAAGTTTATTACTTAATTTAAAATTTAAAAGTTTATTACCTAGGCTTAAATTAGACATTCTGACTTTGTGTCAATTAACAAATAAAGCCATCAGATGGGAGCCAAAGATATTCTGAAATCCAGAAAATGAAAGTCCACAGATTTTGCAAATTGTATTATAGCTCTCTACCTATAAGGAGAAAAAGCTACTATGTAATTCAGAGAACAAATGAATATTTGAAACATGGCTGCAGTTCCCATCAGTTCTTGTGAAACAGTTTCTACTTATTTAACGAATTCATTTCTTTTAGCACATTTTCATTTAATTGGAAGAATTATTTTTTGATAGCCTTAGAAATTGAGTTAAAGATGTCACTAAGGCAGGAGAGAAAGTAGTAGAAGAAAGTATAAAGGACTTGGAGTAAGGAGATGATGGTTTGAAACCTGACTTTGACAAAGACTTGCTCTGTGACCATGAACAAGTGGTCAGATCTCTCAAAGGTTTAGTTTCCTTATCTTCAAAATAGATATAACACACTACTCCCTCAAAGGGTCAGTATGTACAAAAGCATGTTGGATAGCATTAGATGATTGTGAGCTATTATCGTTTGTTTTTTGTTTTTTTTTTTTTTTCCTATGGGCAGGGTTTATCCTCTCTGGCTTATACTCTCTGGATTGACTCCACATAGGACTTTTTCTATCATGTCATAGAACCCTATTCATCCTGGAAGCTCACTCTATCTGTCAACTACTTCTCACATAGAAAGTAAGTTCTGCATTTGTATCTCCTCTCTCCAAATGTTTGATCCACTTGAAGGAGGAGGCTAAGGCCAAACCCATTTTCCTTCCTCTTCAGCCTGCATTGTTGACTCATCACCACAGGACTTCATCTCCACAGGACATCATCTCCATAGGACTCCATCTCCACAGGACTCCTGCACTAGGTGTCCTCATTTCCCCCATTACAACTCCCTTTTAGGTGTTCTCTTCTCCATTAGAATAAAAGCTCCTTGAGGGATTTCTTCCTGTTTGCATTTATATCCCTGATATTTAGTAAGTGCATAATAAATATATATTTTTTCAATTTACTGATTCTGTGGGTGGTGGTTACAGCAGAATACTGTAGTGGTTAGAGCATTAATTTTCTTTAATCTGAAAATCTGGCTTTGTGCTCTGACTCTCCCACTTCCCAACTGTGTAACCTTGAACAAATAATTTCCCTTCTTAAGCCTTAGTTTCTGGAAGATAAGGGTGATAAAACCTGCACTACATATCTCACAAGGATAAATTTTGTGAAGAGTTTAGCTAACTTTAAATATAAACAGTTCTTATTAGGTGATGCATTGTCCCATACTTACATCAAATGTATCAGAAGCTGCATTCATGATATCCAACCATCCTTGAAAGGTGGCCTGCAAATATTACATTTATTAAATTTTGCTTTTAGAGGTAACAGTTAAGAACAAGAGAAATTTCAAGCTTAGGTAGGACAGGCTAAATGTTTTGGTTGAGTAATCATTAATAAGTAAATCTTGTCATATTTCAAAGTACTACTTTTACTTAATGTATATTTTTTCTTCCTTTAAAATGTCACACTTGGCTAGTAAAATAATGCTAAGCTTAGCACTGTACTAAGAGTTTTGGGATATTCTGGATATTAGAATTAAACTCTTAATCCTATTTTTGGTCAACAACTGCTATCTAAATACTACAATTTGACAGTTACCAGGTATGTGACTATGGGTAAAGCATTTTACTTCTCAGAGATCCATGTTTTCTTATGTGTAAAATGAATATTTTAGGTACCACCTATCTGACAGTTTTGTGTAAGTATTAAAGCAATGAATGTGTGTGCTATCCTCCTCTTCATCCTCATCGTCCTCATCCTCAGCTAGCAAATTAGTTTTTTTAGCAAGAGTGGAACACAGTGAACACAAGACGAAATTGAACTGATAATTCATAAAAGAGAATAAAGATGTCTATTCCAACTACATCACCAGGACAAATCTTAAACAAAGACAAGCAGCATAATTTTAGAAGATTTTAGGAAAAAAGAAACAAAGGAGTAGGACATAGCCATCTTTAGAACCAGGAAGACCTGTGTTCAAGTCCTGCTTTCGGGACATGCTGGCTGCTGATCCTAGGCAAGTCACTTAGCATACTAGTGCTCCATTCAATAGCAGAGGAGGTGCTGACCTGAATTGGTAGAGGAAGTTTCCTGACCCAGTAGTTCCGTCTACCTATGAAATCAAGGGATGCTTTAATTTTCTTTTGGGGAAAAACCCCACAATTAACCTGTATTGCTTCAGTCATCCATTTTGCTGATTTATGAAACCCCACAATTACAATTTCATTGCATAGTCTTAAAAAATTAAATAGGAGACTCTGTGTCCTCTAAAAGCTATATTTATGCAAATATACCTATATCTATCTACCTGCATACCTATTTGGAAAATTTCTATATAATTGGTTTTCATTATAGTCCTACATACTTCATTGTATGTATTTAGAAATACTATTCTGAGAATAGGTCCATAGGCTTTACTAACCTGTCAAAGAAATTAGGTTAAGAACCCCTAGAATTAGAGCATATGGTTGGTCTCACCACTTTGGTCATTAACTATGCCACTGCATAGAAGCTTGATTCTTCTTTCAATATTTAGGATATCCCTATGTAAATAAGCTAGAAACAACTGATTAAATAAAAATGAAAGGAGAAATATGGCATTTTAAGTGCCCTATATTCTTTCCACTTCTTCTAATACTTCAACTCCACCCCTCTGTTCTACAACACCTAGGATGAGAAATATGTGGTGGCTGGTGAACTTGAAGGAGTCAGTCAGTCCACAGACTGACAGACACAGACCCTTACTTACACTTACTATCACCTCATTGTGCTAGATGATAAACACATTATACTCTTTCTCATTTCCTCCCAATGCCTACTCCAAACTCTAGTTCCTGTTTGAGACAGTTCTAAAATCTCAAAGATATTAAGAAGAACATTCCATTCACAAATAGCGATAAAAACAGATATGCTCCTGTGATAGCTAAAGGAAACAGCTTTGGTATTAACTTGTCATAATTGTTCCTCACATGAAATGGTTTAAGACCCCCTTGCTCTTCTCTGAATGAATTCTTGTTTGTCAATATCCTTTTATAATGTGACACTCATAGTGCAACAGAATACTCCAAATGTGTCCTGAACAAATAGTCAGGACCAGCCATAACTTTTGAAAAGCACATTACCAACAACACAGCCTAAGATTTTGGCTTAACATTTACATCACACTATTGATTAATTTTCAGACTGTAGTCAATAAACCCCTGGGTCTTTTATATATGGACTGTTGTTATTCTAGATCTTTCTATCCAGTAGTTGTGTAATTTATTGTTCTAATCTGTATCTGGAAGGACTTCACATTTGTTCTTTTAAAATTTCACTCTCTTGGTTTTGTTTCATAAAATTCTGACCTGGTAGTATTTTTGAATGTTCAATTTTTCTAAATTTTTAAATAATTTTTAATGTTGCCTTTATAAATATACCTTCCACATGTTCAATATAGTAATCAAACAAATAAAAGTTGTATAGTAGAGCAGTTTGGAGCAGTGTATAGAAACCCATCCTCTGAGTTAAGAAGACTTGGGCTCATCATATATCTCATACATATTGGTTATATGACTTATTTAAGTCAATCAGCCTCTCAATGCCCCAGCCAACTCTCTAAGGCTTTAAATAATAGAGGAATTATTCATCAGCACTGATGGAAGAAATTTCCACATGAAGACTGATGAAACAGGTTTGGACAAAAAACAAAACAAAACAGGTAGAACCCTCTTCTGCCCCACCCCACTTTATCCACTACTAGAATATTTCTATAATGGGTCCATTAAAAAATAAACCTTGGGTATGTCCATTCAACTAGGTGTGACTTCAACAAACTACATTATCATCTAACCTACATTTTTTCCTACACTGCTCTCAAGACATCATGACATTTTTTTGTCAGATATACTTCCATTTTTATATTTGTTTGTAAACTCATAACTAAACACTGAAAAATAAAATCTTGATTTTTTATTCCTCCATACATTTTGGAAAAAATATACTCAGACAGGAATGTGCATGTGTGTGTGTGCAAGTCCACGCATTGTAGAAATAAGGGCCACTTACTAATTGAAGGAGAGAAAGGTAACCATTTCCAACATTGTCAAAATTTGCTTTTCCATTCTTCCATTGCACATCTCCCCTACTATTGATGAGCATCTTACACTCAGAAAAATTGGTGACAATAGTCCTGGAAAGTCTTTTTCCAGTTGTGGTATTAACACATTCGAAGAACTTGCCAGCAAACAAGTTAACTCCCATTAGGCTAAAAAATAGCCAACACATAAGGCAGACCAGAAGTGCTTTTAGGATGGATGGAACTGCTTTTAAAAAAATATGCAAAACCACCTAGGAAAAAATAAATGATAGATAACCATATTTATATCATTGTAATATATTAACCAATTTTATCATCTGATCAACAAAACTATTACCATCCCAAGAATAATCATACTTATATAAGAAATAGGAAAGCCAAACTCATATTTGTTTTACATATATGCATATATAATCTCCTCTTAATAATTGATATCTCTATTAAAACAGCATGACCTAGTGGATAGAGAACTAGACTGGAAGGTAGGAAGCTATGGGTTCATTTTTACCTATGACATATGTTGTGTCATCCTGAGCGAGTCACTTAACCTCTTAGTGTTCTAAGCAAATATCTGACAGAATTGCAGAGGAGGCATCACACATCTCTAGTAAAGTGAATTTGCTCATCAGGGAGTGATGTATATCAATAAAATCACTAAATAATTATCTCTATCAATAAAATCACAATAAAATCAATAAAATCTCAATAGAAAAAAAAGTGAATAGAAAAAGTGGAATTTCCTCTGAACTTTTCAGATGTCTTTTCTATATCAAATATTTTTGTGTTATGAGATGTAAAGATAGGAAATCTAAGGGATAAAATATGATTTTAAGAGCCTGAATGAGTTTATGCAATGGAATAGGAATCTATATATGGGTTTTGAGACTACAGAAGGATATATAGTTCAGCATTTCTAGAAAGTCTTATCTTCCACACAGTTTGTATTACTTTGTTTCCATGGGTAGATTATTGTAAAAAAATTTGTTTCTTACCCGTACTTCTACATATACAGATAAAATTCTTAGCATCCGAAGAGATTTCAGAGTAGCAAGCTTTGAGTATCCTAGATAATTGGCTACCAAACTAGCCAAAGAGACCTGTGTGTAAACAATGATAAATATTTTCACAATTATAATCTGAAACCACTCCATAAAATGAAAAAGATATATATTAAAGGATGTTAAGAAAATAATGAAGGAATAATACAAGAGAATAACAGCTTGTGAGAAAGTCTTTTTCTAACACATTTAAGAGAAGATACATTGATAATAATGAAGGGAAAAAACAATAAAATAAATATAGTTCATTGGCCTAAGTAGACCCAATAGAAGCATTTTTTTACATTTACTATGATTAACATTTATAGTTTCACAAGTTTAACGTCTTGACACTAACAGTAACAGTATGTTTCCCAAATGTAGTACCTAAAAATCCTGAGCATGAAGTACTTAATGTTTATTAAGGTTACATTTTTCATGACAAGCATAAACACTAAGCTACCCCAGTGCTCTAGATTGACCTACCCTCCTCCTATCTCATACCTCCTCCCCTTACTAAAAGCTCCTTAAACATGGTGCTAACAATCATTTTATTCAAGCAGAGGTTAAATTTGTATTCTGGTTTCCAAAACTCAATATGTGGTTACAGAATGTTGGCCTGTTGTGTATTCCCAAAGATAGCCCAGTATTTGACCCTGTTAGGTGGAAGTTGCTGGCTTTTTTTTTCCTTCCAGTGACATCAAACTTTAATAAGGACTACATCTCTAAGAAACAATAGCACAAAGCAGTGTGACCCAGAGGGCCTAGTGTTAAGAGGGAAAGAGGACCTCCCTGCCAAGTAACATGCAAATAAAAGCAATACAAGGATTCTAGTTAGTGCTCAAAGGAAAAAAAAAATTAAGAAGCAATAAGTTCATGAAAATGAATTTATTACAGGAAGTAGATATCTGATTCTGCCAGATTGAAATGAATTTTTTTTAATAAAGGGAATGTTTGCAAACTGAAAGTCAGATCAGCCCATTCACTTAGGATAGCAGATGTTGCTTTAAACCAGCTTCCCATCTCCCTCATCAAGTCCCAATGTGAGAAGAGTCATAATATAATTGTGAACAATGATTATTGGGCAGATTCCTGTACATTTACTGCAAAGGAATTTCACAAATATAATAAAATGAGTTAAGAGATTCTTCACCATCTCCCCCACCCTCATAAAAGTATTGATTTTTAAAGCAAAATATGGACAGGTTGCAAAGTTTTGTAATTAAAGCAATAATAGACATAAGAGGGGCAGCTGGGTGGTGCAGTAGATAGAGCACCAGTCCTAGAGTCAAGGGGACCTGAGTTCACATCCAGATTCAGACACTTGACACATTAGCTATATGGCATTGATCAAGTCACTTAACCCCTATTGCCTTGTATAAAATAAAATTTAGAAAAAAATAATAGACATAAGGAATAATTTTACCTCTGAGGTGATTCACTGCTCTCAGCTCAGACCTGGCTATCTTCAATGTAAGAGAAAGTACTTTCTTCATGATTCAATGTATAACTGATAGTATTATAGCATCCTTACATCAGGGAGCTAGATGGTACAGTGGGTAGAGTGCCAGGTCTGGAGTCATAAAGACTCCTCTTTCCTGAGTTCAAGTGTATTCTCAGACACTTACAAGATGTATGATGCTTGGGCAAGTCACTTAATCCTGCTTGTTCAGTTTCCTCATCTGTGGAATGGCAAACTACTCTGATATTTTCCTAAGAAAACCCCAAATGGGATCACAAAGAGTTGGACATCTTTAAATTTTGTGATCTTTAATTATCTTGCTAAGTAGCATATATTCTACCTCCATTAGGAAAGAGCCTATACCTGCCACCAATTAAGTTTATCCCAGCTTGAGCTTCCAATGTTCTATGGCAGGAGTTTGTATGAAAGTTGCATCAATGAAAAAAAATGAGATGGATTAATTTAACAGTAGGCCCCAGGGGAAAACCATTTCTGTGGTAACTTTTAACCACCTTGGAGAGGGAATAAAAGAAAGAACATCCACAATTTTCCAAATGTCCAACCACCACACCATCAATTACCAACCTAGCAGTCTTTTCACTTGTAAATCTGACAGCCCATTATTAATTGCACTAGACAAGTAGATAGTACAGTGGGTAGAGTATTTAGTCTGAAGTCATAAGAATCATCTTCCTGAATTCAAATCTGTCTCAGACACTTAGTAGCTATGTGACCCTGGAGAAATCATTTAACCCTGTTTGCCTCAGTTTCCTCATCTATAAAATGATTTGGAGAAGGAAATGTAAACAACTCCTATATCTTTGTCAAGAAAACTCCATATGGGGCCACGAAGAGTTGGACATGAACAAACAAGTGGAATTTCACTAAAATCTGTGACAGTGCAGTTTTAGTACAATATTAAAATATTGTCTTTCACCTAAGAATGTGGAAAACCAAAACAACACACACACACACACACACACACACACATACACACTCAAATGTTATATGATGAGATGGTAAAGAAGCACTAGTGTTTCTAACAAGTCCATTTTAATAGTTCCCTTTGCTTGATTTCTTCTGCTCTCCTCTCTGTTTCTATTTCTTCCTCTTATTATCTTCTTTGTGTTCTGCTAAGAAAATGGGGGACTCTCAGCCACTGGTGACCCAAGATTCATCTTGCCCCTTCTCCAGCTTAGAAATATTCTGAGGCACATATTTGATAGGGGCATCAGCAGGCTGATTTATCTTCTGAGAATGGGCACTGGATTACTGGAAAAGCAGGGCATTCTCTCCTATAAAGTTGTACGCCTCTGCTAAGGCTTCTTTGTCTTCTACACAGTTTATTCTTAAAGATTTTAACAGATCACTTTTTCAACTCTGACTCTTTCTTCTACTCTTTGTAGTGATGTTTCTGCCATTAACTATTTTAGTGATACTTGATGTGAATTTGAATTAACCATCCCACTATCATCAAATAGTGTGGAAGAGAAATAAGTTGTCCTACTGAACCAAAATGAAGCAAAGCCTGTATCAAATGAAGAAAGACTACTTATACAACCTGGAAATCCACTAACAGAGGAAAAGGGCTCATTTCTATGAGTTCTTCTTTGATTTCCAAAAAAAGGTTTCAAAAGAATTTTCAAAGAAGCCAAATGAAAATGGGTTCCCTTCTACCAAAAACAGAAGACATTATAGGTATTCTGGTACATGAATCCATATTCAAATGGATTATCAAAATGACTTCCATCTCTACCACTGCAATTGAGAATCCTTCTTTTCTTTGTTTTTTTTTTGTTGTTGTTGTTTAAGTATTTCATAACTCATTATATGCCACAACTACTTATTTGAATTTCCTTTCTGCTTTTTTATTTTCAGGATTATTTGGGGGGGGTATCACTTAAGTGCCAGTTTTATGTCTTTTTAATATCCTCAGTTATGGCATGTTTCTGCACATCTTATTCTACCATATTTTAACAGTTTGTTTGAACAAGTCCTTCACAGGAGGCAACAGACAGTCAACCAAATACTTTGGCTTGCTCCCTGTCAAGTGGTATTGGCAATTAGTGGTGGGGTCAGGAGGGGCTGAGCAGTGGAGCCCTCCAGTCTTCTCTATGTCTGGTAATATTGGTGGTATTGGTGGTGGTTGCAGTGGGAGAGAGAAAGGTGTTTCCTCTTAATGAGTACTTTTAAATGAATCACAGGCTATTCTTAGATATATAACCATGAAGTGGAGCTAAAATAGTACTAAAATATATACACAATGAAATTCTAAATAAGATCTATTAATCACCCACAATAAGAAAACCTATTGACTAAGTAACACCTATATGACAATCACTTTGCTATACTCTGAGAATACAAAGATCTGGTTCTGAGCCCAGAATCTAATTGAATAAAAAGGCACAGAGCATACCTAATAGCCAAAATTATAAGAGAAGCAGTACATGTATATAGCAAATGAGTTGCATAGATAAATGTCAGTGTTCAGTGCAGAGAGAGAACACTGAGATCTGGGGATAGAATGGAAGGCTTCTAGAAAGAAGTGAGACTTGAACAGGGTTTTGAAAGACAGGCAGGACTTAGATAAACAGACTGGTGAAGGAAGTGATTTCTAGCAGAAGAAACGATGTAAATAAAAGCAAGGGGCAGAAAAGAGTGTGGGGTATTGGAACAATGAGTAGACCAGCTTGAAGGGAGAATGGAATTAATATTAGATAAGTCTGGAGAGGTCAGTATAAGGCAGCTTGGGGAGGGTTCTGAATGAAAGGTTGAAGAGTAGGGACACTTCTCTAGGCAGTGATAACACTGTGAAGGGGAGTTGGATATACAAAGCAACATATTAGGGAAGATGGCTCTGTCAAGGATAATAAGGACTGGGGAAAGACTGGAGGCAAGAAGACAAGTTACAAAGTTAATGTAATAATTCAGGCATTAGATGAACCAAATCTAGCTTAAGGGAATGGTAGTGAGAATAGAAAGGCAAAGAATAAAAAAGAAATATTATAATCTGAATAAGTTTATATTTGGAGTCAAGGATACACTCAAGGGACAAGAAAGAGATCAGATGATTTCTGGAGCCAGAACTTGAAGGATGCAGAAGATCGTGATAGCACACATTAAATTAGCAAAGGATGTGTGGACTGAGTAAATTCCCAAAGTAAATTCCAATCTCAGGATTTATGATTTTCATAGGATTTGATAAATAAGGCATGTCTCTAGCTATCTGCAACTGGTTAAAGGTGAAGTTCTCAATACTCTCGAGTCTCCAGCTATGTCTCATCTGTATTCTCTTCTTTCATAGCACTTTCCAAAATCTTAAGGCACATGATCTCCACTTGAGCCATCATTACCATTTCCTCCCCATTGGAAGATGGGAGTCCATCCCTACAACCACCCTGGGCTTTAATAGAATTGGGTTTTTTCCTACTTTATTCCATTTGATGAAGCAACCCTTTTCCTCCCCAAAGTCTATCCCTTTCTCTATATGCCCTTTATCCTATCTCTTATCAGCTTCTCCAGAATACTATCCTCAAAATATTTCTCCTCTCTCATTTTCCTTTTTTTCTCTTTCTTTTCTTTTTTTCCTTTTCTTTTCTTTTCTTTTCTTTTTTTTTTTTTTTGGAGAGGGAAAGATAGGGCAATTGGGATTAAATGACTTGCCCAAGGTCACACAGCTAGTTTTATGTTAAGTGTCTGAGGTCAGATTTGAACTCAGGTCCTGCTCCTTGGGTCTTTTGATATGGGTTGCACTTAAAAGGATGTTGTTTGAGTTCTGAGACCAATAGGCTCTGCCCCAAGACTTTATTTGTTCAAATACAAAATATTTTATTTCTTAGGTGGTCAGTTCCTATGCAGATACACGTGGCTTCCACCTTGAAGCCAGCTCTCAAGAGCATCCTTTGTAATGCGATTGCATATGAAAGGAGTTTACTGACTTTTCCTAAGACTTTTTGGCACCTAGAGAACAAAAGCCTTACTGCCCTGCTACTTCCAGGATGTGACAGACTAAGATAATGATAATAATATTTGAGTCTTTTTTGTCTCATTGCTCTATAAAAACCTTGTCCTAAGAATCAATAAATGAAGTCCATAGTTCTTCCTTGAACTACCCACGTGACCTGGTCATTTCTTATTCAAGTCTCCAATCATGCTTAGTGCTGGACACTGAGCAGCCCACGGCAAATAAGTTCACTACCTGCTATCCTTTTGAGCTATTATACTAACTCTTGTCCCTTTCATAGTCAATTCCTTATTTCTATTGAGGTCACCACCATTCTTCCAGTAATCCAGTTTTGAAACCATAGCCTTAATCCAACATATCCGATTAGTTACAAAATCTTTTTTTTCTTTAACCTCCAAAACATAGCTTGTATCTTTGCCTTCTTTCTTTTCATATGACCATAACCCCAGTTGAGGCCCAATGGAGGAGTCTTTATCCAGGAGTATTGCAATAAACTTCTAATTAGTCTTCTTTCCAGAAGTCTCTCTGCTATTGGATAGCAATCTCCACATAGCTGTCAAAATATTAGTTCTTAATATACTAAGTTCTTAATAAATGCTTATTGATGCAATTTAAAACATATGAATAATCTTTTAAAAATCTTATTACATGTACGTACATCAACAACCAAGAATTCCAACCAGCACCAAACATTACTGAAATATGTTTTATATCCATATGCCATCCATTTTAGAAGCATCTCTAAAATGAAGATATAAGTGAAGATCATGTCGCCATATTCTAGAATAATCTTGATGATTTTTCTCTTTTCAATGTATATATCTTCAAAGATCTATGTACAAATGAAGCAAATGATTAATATATGCTTAATTTGTTATTTATAATGAAAGGGGAAAAGAAAATGATTTCTTGTTAAAGACATGTTGGAAATGAGGCTAAAATTGTGGGTTCAATTAGCTATATGAGCCTCTTAGCTCAGTGCTGGCTTTGGGGACACAATTAAGACCCTGAGCTAGTCATCTTACAACTTTATACCCTGAATCACCAGAGGTCCAGTCAGAATGAGCATACATGGATCACCAAAATACTGCCTGACTAATTTCACCTCAACAAACAATAATGTTTGTCAGTAACAGAGGAAGGAGGGAAGGAAAAGAATAGGGGAAACAAGTATGCACTTACTGCATGCCAGTCACTGGGCTAAGTGTTTTATTTAATCTTATCCTTACAGTAATCCTGTTATATAGATGCTAGAATTACTCTCATTTTATAGATGAGGGAATGGAGGTAGACAGAGATTAAGTGAATTGTCCAGGGTCAAATAGATAACAAATGACTGAAGTTAGATTTGAGTGCAGGCATTCCTGATTCCAGTTTCATAGCTCTATCCTTTGTGCAATCCAACTGTCTCAATGAAGCAAGGCCAGGGGATAAAACAATGGGGGAGACAGAAAGAAGAATGAGCTCCTGGAGGAGAAGGAATCAAATGCATAAGTAGAGAGGTTGTCCTTGGCAAGGAGAAAAGACACCTCTTTTTCAGAGATTGGCATAAAGGAGAAAAAAAATAAAAGACAATGAAAAAGATTGAGGTACTGAGTAAAGGGAAGAGGAAATTTACAATGCATAGCTTTGCTTATTTTCATAAAGTAGGGGGTGAGGTCCGCTGTTAGGTAGAGTTGTGGACAGAGCACTAGGCCTGAAGTCGGCTAGTCAGCAAGATCTGAGTTCAAACTCGATTTTAGATTCTTATTAGTTGAATGACCCTAACCAAGTCACTTAACTTCTATGTGCCTCAGTTTCCTCAGCTGTAAAATAGAACCTACCTTCCAGGGTTGATGTAAAGATCAAATGAGATAATATTTGTAAAGCACTTAGCATAATGACTGGATAATAAGAGGCACTTAATAAATTATTGTTTCCTTTCTTCCTCTGCTAGAGAGTAAGGGTATTAGGAGGCATATGACAGCAAGAAAATAATTTTAGAACAAATATTCCCATCAGCTCTATCCTTGCTTGTGCTATCTCACTTACCAAAGCAGCACAGCTGAGAAAGATGATGAGAACAATGGAAACCTCAAAACACCCATGTCTTACTGTTCGATAGCAGGTTTTCCTTAGGTTCCACCAAATCTTTCCTTTCCTAGATTTCACATTGGCTTCACAGTAAGGGAACCTCCTTATACAACCTATTAAAAGTAACATTGTAATGAAAAAGAGAACATCAGGTGTTGGATTAAATAACACTTTTTAGGTCCAAAATTTAATTGTTGCAGTTATTTGTCAAATTTCCATCTGTTCTCTCTATGAGGACTAGTACAAGAAGTTCCTAGAAGAGAACAAAAAGAGTTTAGAACATGCTTGTTTTTTTCCCCATGAGTGTATATATATATATATATATATATATATATATATATATATATATATATATATATATATCTCCCCAATAAATGTGTGGTAATTGTGGTGGTAATAGAGGCCTATACTGGTCATGACAGAAAAGCACCAAAAGGTGCCTGCAACAAAGAAGGCAATCGTCCCTCTGCACTCTTAGATTGCTTTGGAAGAAAGGAGTTCAGTTCTTTTTTTTAAAACAATTGGGGTTAAGTAACTTGCTCAAGGTTACACGGCCAGTCATTATTTATGTGTGGGTGCTCATTTTCTGAGGCCAGATTCGATCCTGGGTCATCCCAACTCACTGCACCACCTAGCCGCCCCTAGGAGTTCAGTTCTGATGACCATATTTTTGGAAAGAAAATTAGGAAGTTTTAGGATTCCCAAAATAGGAGTTACTAGGATTCTAAGAGGACTGGGAGTTGTGAGATGAAACAATTAATTAAAGGAACTTGGAATATGTATCATAGAAAAGAGAAGATCTGGTGGGATGCAGGAAGAATACTATCCAGACATAATTTGAAGATAACGATCATTTGTTAGAACTGCACACTACTGTAATAAAGATGTCAGATACCCTCAAAAGGAAAACTGTCACTTCATTCAGAGAAGGCTTACGCCCACAGAACCAGTGTAAAAAAATTATAGATACCACATGAAATCAGAGTTTGTTTCTAAGAAGTGAAACAAGATGACAAACTTTGTGAAGTTTTAGAGAAACTTGAGAAGTAATTGGAGATTTTCAAACACCTTAATTTAGAAAAAATGAAAAAAATTAGGCATACCTAATAGAATAAGGAATCTAAGCAATATTTCACTAAATATTGCGATGTTGAAGCTAAAACTAAAGACAACTGAAAATCATTACAGAACCAACAAAGAGGATTAATAAGAAAAACCAAACAACCAGCATTTGTTAAAATACCTATTATGTGCTACCATACTATGCAGTCATAGTGATACAAAGAAAGACAAAATCTGTCCCTACTCTTAAAGAGCTTGCAGTTTAATGAAGGAGAAATCATTCAATTAACCAGGTACAAACAATTTCTATACAGAATAAATTGGAGATATTATCTGAGGGAAGACACAAAAATTAAGGACATGGGAAAGGATTCTTGCAGAAGTTTAGATGCTAGTTGACATTAGTAGGAAGACTAGAAAGCTAGAAATCAGAGATAAGGAGGTAGGAGGTGTCAGCCATGGGGGGCAACCAGTGAAAACACTAGAAGATGAGAGATGGAATGTTATGTCTGAGGAACAGCAAGGAGGTGAATGTTGACTGGATTATGACATACTTGGTAGGGAATCAGTTTCAAGAAGAGTGGAAAGGTAGGAAGGGGTCAGATTATGAAGGGCTTTAAAAACTAAACAGAAGATTTTATATTTGGTCCTGGAAGAAACGTGGAGATACTGGAGTTTATATAGCAGGAAAGTGACATGATCAGACCTGCACTTTAGGAAAATTGATTTGATAGCTAAATGGAGGATGGCTTACAATGGGGGAGAGATTTGAGGCTGGAAGATCAATGAGCAGACTACTGCAATAGAGCCCAAGTGTAAGGGAACAGATTTTGTTGAATTGTTTTAGGCTTTTCAGACTCTCTTCATTGGGGGTTTTCTTGCCATTTCCTTCTCCAGCTCATTTGACAGATGAGGAAACTGAGGCAAATAGGGTTAAATGAGTTACCCAGGGTTACATAGTTAGTATGTGTCTGATACCAGATTTTAACTCAGGATAATGAGTCTTGCTAATTCTAGGCCTGGCACTGTTTCCACTGTGCCACCTAGCTGGGAACAGTCTTAAGCAAAGTTTAAAAAGGGATGGACTTTGAGAACTCCAGCAACATGAGAAAGGAGGAGAAAGACCCTGGCCCAAGAAGAGTGTGGAAGTGTCTGTAGTCCTACAGTATGAGGAAAAGACTTCAGCAACAAGTTTACCTTGAGCCCTGGCCAAAGCAATATTAAAGCCTTAAGTAGTATCCAGGCAACCCAAGTATGACTTATAAAAGGAGACAAGGCCAAATAATTTCTGTAGGATATTCTTAAGCTCCACTTAGAAATGCATAATGCTGAAGCTTCCCATTAGGGTTCATTCTCTATCCTGCTACCACTGGGTCATGAAAGAAAAGGAGATGGGGCTTAGCAGCCACTTTGGTAGCCTGTGAACTAGATTAATATGTGGATTTGAGTTGTGTAGCTGTGATCTGATTGGACAATGCATCATTCACATGAGTTAACTGTCAAGCCTAGCCAGTTTGATGGGCTTTTCAGTTTTTTAGCTTAAAGAGAACTGCAATTCACATTGAGCTAACATTTTCTAAATTCACTTTTATTGGCAATGGTTAATTGGAAGATTTCTTAAATGCTATATCAAAGTCAAGAAGAGAAACTAATTTCCTCATCTGAAGATCGGTTAGCCAAGCAAGGAGCAGAGGAGCATTCATGCATCACACAGATCTTCCTGACTATACTAAACATTGAAGTATATAGTCAGGACCTACAAGTAATCCTAAGCAGATGAATTTTTTTACCCTCAGGTGCTTCCCTGCCAGATTTCTGCTTGTGTGGGCCTATTCTTCACCAATAGATATTGAGTGCATTTGTGGGAGTTTAGGATCTGATTTATAGGTATAGTTTGATGAATTTTATCATTTATGCATTTGTTTTAATATCAGTATCTATAAGATCAGTATCTATAATGTCATTGTTTCTTTTGTCTTATGGTTAAGTAAATAGTTTGTTGAAGAAAAAAATCTATTATTGTGAGAGATTATAGAAATGTATTTGGATTGGTCCTAATGAGTTAAAGTAAAGTGTAGAGGGAGTTTATTTCCCTTGAGCAGGGTTGCCCCTAGAACTCTGGAAGAATTTGAATGTAACCATGTGTAGTCTACCTCTGGAAATATCTCCCAGGGTGACTCTATGTTAAAACAAATAAATGAAATCCAAAGAGCTTTGGCTGTCACAAATGACTAGGTAAGAGGGGTGAGTAGCCTACACAGTATTGAGTTTTGATTATACCCATTTTGTCTAGGTCCCAACTATAATGCCACTTATCCCATGATGCTTAGAAAAATTAGGACTATCCAAAAGTGGCCTGGTCTTTTTCAGAGGGTTACTTAGTTTTATATCACTGAAGTTATTCAGGAAATGAGCAGCTGCAAACTTGTCAGTTATACTAATGAGAGGATTCTCAGTTAGTTATGGGGGGGGCTAGATGATTATTGATTCCCCCCTCCCCAACTCTGAGATACTAGGGTTCTATGATTTTATACTACCTTCTTCACGAGATTATTTTGAAAATATTGCTTTATACAGTGTAATAAAAGAGGAAGGGTAATAAAAGAACAAGTTTAAATGACATAAATTTTTTTAATCTTTATGAACACAAGTCCAAGGGCAAAAGGGATTATTCAAGAGCTCAAATTGAAGAAAATATAGGGAAATAGGAAACATGGGAAAATTATATAAAAGTGTATGTCATATGATACCAAAAAGACCTTTGGATTTTGGTTATGGTATTCCTCAGAGATTTCATTTTGGGGTTTCTTTCAGGAACTGACTAGCAGATTCTATTTTCACTTAGACTTTTCATCCTAAAAAGTCTAGGCAGTTTTCGCTTATGATTTCTTCAAATATCATATCCAGGCATTTTTTGGTTTTGATTTTTAGGTAGTTTGGTGTTTCTTAGACTATCTCCTCCTGCCCTGTTTTTTAGGTCAGTTGTTTTTGATAGTAAAAGTTTACATTTTCTTCTCTAATTCTGTTCAATATTTCCATTTAAAAATATTTCTTGATTATGTTTATTACTGTTAAGTAATGCAACTTATGTAACCATGGTGATAGAATCGTAATGAATGGCTTAAAATGAAAGTATTACAAATTTTATTATTATTAATGATTGAAAGAAAGGTCAAAACAATTGTATAAAATTATAAGTGTGGCAATCTGTGTTCCACTTACCATATGTAAAACAAGACCCTGGTTCATCTGATTTCAGAGGTTTATCCAATGTTTGATCTCCTTCCCCAGGGGCAAGGATGGGAACCATGCTATCTTCGGAGGAACTACTTCTTCTGAGATTCTAAAAACCATGCCCATCCCCCAAGAAAAAGGAAATTTTAATCTTTTGAGTGACTTAAGTTTATTTTAATGTCATTTCATATTAAAAATAAGAAATACAGGTTCAATATAAGTAATGGCAAATCAGTGTGGCATAAAAGTACAAAACTACAGATTATGGTTCAAATAAAACCAGCCTTACAGGTGTATTCACACTTCATTTTTCTTTCCACCCATACCTGTGCTTTGGATTTGGTGAGAGCATAGAATCATCACCAGTTCCACCTAGTCCTTTTTGTAACTAGCTCCAAGGTCATAATTTAGATAGACCATGAGCCATGATGGAGATATTCAAAAAAGCCAAAAGAAACTTTCAAACATTAAATCAAACAGTAGGATAAGTTCAAGGAGTTGCATTTGGGGAGAATGATAGAATTTCAAAGGATAGACAGTTTAAACTTGAGGGCTCTCTTCATTTGCAGTGATGAAGTTAAAGAATAGGTTCTGAATGAAAATTAGAAATAGGACCGTAAGTTTGCCTCTTCTGCCTATGTTACCTGGTCACAAATATTCCCACTCCCACCAATACTACAGGTACCAGTGGGTGAGAGAACACCCAGATAAATGGAGATTTTCCCTGTTGCTTATCTTGCTATAATGTTTAAGTTTTTTTCTTTGAACTAGTGTGCCATCTGATAACAGAAAGATAAGTGAGGGCCCATGTGCTATAATTTTTGAGAAGTTAACCATAATATGCCTGGAATTTGGCTTTGTGGGAAGAAAAACATATGAGGAAACCATAAGCTTCAAATAGAAAAATGTAATCTTCTTGCTAGGATCTCAGTTCTATTAAACCTAAATTTACTATTCAAGATATTCTTTTAGGGGCTGAAGAAGACACGGGGGCACATAAGATATACTATCTACTCTCAGGAACTTTATAATACATTAGGAGGTATGAAATAGGCATTCAAATAGCTATTATATAATTTAGACATGAACAGATACATAGACATAGCTTTGTCAGGAATGAATCCCAATAAAGAATCAAAAACTTACCTGGGAACAAAGGCTAAGAGAAGGAAAAGGGAGTGAGTCTCATACATGCCCTCAGAAATGTTAGGACTAGAACTGGGAATGGCCTATAGGAGTTGAAATTGGAAGGATATTTCAAGAATCATATAAGAGGAATGGTAGGAAGACTCCCGGACGTCCCTCTGAATATCTCTATTTCTCATGACTGCCAACATGTCAACATCTATTCATCTAGGCTTGTTAGCTTCTCAAGCAAGGGAGGCCTTTGGCCTAGGTGATCAAATAGTTCATGCTATGTTTTGAATAATTAGAGAGGATTAAAAGTTCCTACCCAAAAGTTGGAAGAAAAAAAACCAAAAAAAGAAATCAGGAAGAAAAAATATATCCTAAGTATCCTGTTCACCCTGGCTTTATGGAACACAGCAAGTAACAAGACTTGGCACAGATTAAGTGTTGTCCATAAAATAGTTTTCTGAACAGAGCTGGAAAGTTTCCAATAAATAAAAAGACTAAGTAGTGTCAGGTTGGTCACATAGAGAGGAATTGGTTAAAGATAAATGCTGAGTTGAGGAGCTAGAGACAAGAAGCAAACTCCAGATCAAACAGGTCAACTAAGTTTGAAGAACAAGTAAATAGGAGTGGTCTTCATGGTAGACATATGGTTTGATACTAGCCAAACAAAGTGAGTTTCACCACTTCGAAAGCATAGATACGGGGAAAATGGTTAACCAAATCAGTAACAGAGATGATGACAAAAGATAAAACAGAAAATTTAAGGCAAGTAATATTGAAAAAACCCTTCCACAAACTAAACTGATGAAAACAGAATAAGAAGAGGAATTAATTTTCCATTAGGCAGAATTGGGGGGATTCCTTAGATTCAGGTTATCTAGATTTCTCATTTGGAATAAGACAGAAATATTTGGGCTGGATGATGGTTTAGGTGGTTGGATTTGGAGCTCTATAAATTATCACATTTGAAGAAAAGACATTAATGGTTCAACAGAATTTGGAAGGAATTGTCCAGCATGGGTGCCTAGGTATTTGCCCTTAGTCCTGTTACCATTTTTAAAGTAACTTCGATAAAGGCATTTTTGTAATCAAATTAACAGATAGCATGCAACTAGGAAGGATTGCCAACATATCAAATGAAAGGCAGTATCCAAAATTAATTTTATAGACTAGAGTAATAGGCTGAACATATGAAGCAATAAATGTAAAATCCTAAATTGCCTTAACAACAACAACAAAACAAATCCAAGATAGGGAATTGTAGCTAAACAAGAATTCCTCTGAAAAATGTTGGATGATTTCAGAAGAATGGAAACAATATGAGTAAACAGTGTGATGGGGGCCCAAAAAAGCAGATGTAGTCTGGGTCTGCTCCTAGGAAAGAAGTATATCTGGGAATTGAGAGATCATAATCCTATTATACTCTGCCCTGGTCAGATCATATTTTTGAGTGCTCTGTTTAAGTCCTAGGGAATTGGATTTTAAATAAAATATTGGGAAGCTAGATAATATCCAGGGGGAGTTATCTTTAGGTATTTGAAAGATTCTTATGTGGAAAAAGGATTCAATTTATCCTACATGGTCACAAAGGGCAGAACAAGGAGCCATAGGTAGAAATCAGAGTGGGTAAGTTTTGGTTTGATCTAAGGAATTTCATTTTGATGTAAACCATGAGAGAGAAGACTGGGCTGCTTTGGGACATGGTGGTTTTACTTTTGACTAGCAATCTTCACATCAATACTATTTGACCACATTGGGGGGATTTGTGGGGGGATTCCAAAACAGGTATTACTTGAAATAAACTCCCTCTAAGGTTCTTTCTAATATTACTACATTAATTCCAAATGTAATTCAACCATATCATTTAATTTCTTGCAGGCATGTGTGTGCTAATAGGCCTCATTGAAGACAACTCACACCCACCCAGGCATGGAGCTTGTTTCTGACACAGCAATGTCTTCCCTTATTCATCAGGACTTACACTCAACTCGACTCCCTCCTTATACTAGGTAAGTGTGATCAGTCTACGACTTTCTGAGTTTGTCATGAGAGATTTATGTATTTACTCCTATCCTACCCAAAATGAAGAGAGAACAGGGAGAGAGTCATATACTGGTGAGCAGGCATGGATGGATTACAATATACATCACAGGTATCATAGCATCACTGATATAAAGAATCACTGATTTTATAATAATATTTTCTCAGTGTTCCATTGAAAGGCAGTAGAGGAGAGAAAGAGCCAACCTCTGTAATGAGTGCAGATTCTACCCTTCAGACTGGTTATGTGACCCAGGAAAAGCTATTTAACATCTCAGTGTCCCAACCAATTCTTTAAGGATATTAGCTGCTAAGCTGTTCCCAATCTGCACTTCCTGAAGGTGTTGCTTCCCTGGAAGATTCCTAAATTGAGGAAACCATAGTTGTGGGCCACTAAGTCATCATATACTTTTTTTTTCATTTGATGAATATTAATAGTATGAATATTGGGAACCAAGATGGTAGAGTAGAAGCACAAACTTGGCATGGACTCTGGCTCCAACCACTTCTAATACCTGTAAAAAAATTACTCTAAACAAAATTTAAAGCTACAGAACCCTCAAAGTGACAGAAAGAAACAAATCTCCTGCTGAAGACAGTCTAGCAAGCTGACAGGAAAAGTCTATCTCAGTGTGCTGGGAGTCAAGTACAGTCCTGCAGGAGCCATGTGGTTCCAGCCCCAACATGGCCCCAACCAGTGGTGGCTGGAGCAGACTTCAGGAGAGCAAATCACCAGCTGCCATGGTGGTTACCAGAATACTCAACCCATAAACACCAAAGACAAAGTAAAACGTCAGAGTGGAACTCTGCTAGAACAGGGGGGATGGAAGAGCAATGTCTGGCTTCTTCCCCCTGGGTGAAAGGCAGTGGAGGTGCAGCAGCTGCCCCACATGGCTGCCTCAGGAGCTCCTAGTCTGTAGATCCTAAGGGGACCAAGCAACCATTCAAGAGAGTAATCATTATTGCTTTAACCTGCTTGGATCTGGATCATGGTTTTGGGTGGTAGTCATGGGATGTATGGCCAGTGAGCCAGAGCTTGTGGGGGCTGTATAGAGGGCACCCTCAAAATAGCTCCAGTGGCTGCAAAAACCCCAGTGATTTGGAACAAAGTTCTCTCCATTCTGGAAGCAGAGTTCTACCATGGCAAAGAGTTCAAAAGTTAAGTAATTGGCTGGCAATATGACCAAGCAGAGGAAGCACAAACAGACCATACAATCCTTTTTTGGGCCAAAAAGGACCAAGGCATGGAGTAAGAGGAAGATAGTCAAGTCAGAACTCCTGCATCAAAAGCCGCCAAGAAAAATACAAACTGGTTACAGGCCATGGAGGAGCTCAAGAAAGATTTTGAAAATCAAATAAGAGAAGTGGAAGAAAAATTGGGAAGAGAAATGAGAATAAGGCAAGAAAATCATGAAAAGCAACTCAACAGTCTGCTAAAGGAGACCCAAAAATACACTGAAGAATATAACACCTTAAAAATAGATTGATTCAAATGGCAAAAGAGACCCAAGAAGCCAGAGAGGAGAATACCTTAAAAAGTCGAATTTGCCAGATGGAAAAGGAATGTCAAAAACTCACTGAAGGGAACAAATCCTTCAAAATTAGATTGGGGCAATTGGAAGCTAATGACTTTATGAGAAATCAAGATACTATAAAATAGATGCAAAACAAATAAAAAAAAATAGAAGGCAATGTGAAATATCTCACTGGAAAAACCATTGACATGGCAAATAGATCCAGGAGAGATAATTTTAAAATTATTGGACTACATGAAAGCCATGATCAAAAGAAGAGCCTAGACACTATCTTCCAAGAAATTATGGGGCATCTAGGTGGCACAGTGAGTAAGAGCACTGGCCTCGGACCGGGGATCAGTTCCAGCCTCAGATACTTAACACCCACACAAAAATAACTAGCCGTGTAACCTTGAGCAAGTTACCTAACCCCAATTGCTTTAAAAAAAAGAAAAAGAAAAAGAAAGTATACAGCAAAATTGCCCTGATATTCTAGAACCAGAGGGCAAAATAGAAATGGAAAGAATTCATCAATCACCTCTTTTAAAAGATCCCAAAAAGAAAACTTCTAGCAATATTATAGCCAAATTCCAGAGTTCCCAGGTCAAGGAGAAAATTCTGCAAATGGTCAGGAAGAAACAATTTGAGTATTGTGGAAACACAATCAGGGAAACACAAGACCTAGCAGCTTCTACATTAGGGGACTGAGGGGCTTGGAATATGATATTCCAGAGGTCAAAGGAGCGAGGACTAAATCCGAGAATAACCTAAAACTGAGTATAATGCTACAGGGGGAAATATAGTAATTCAATGAAATAGAGGATTTTCAAGCATTCTTGATTAAAAAAAAACAGAGCTGAACAGAAAATTTGACTTTCAAATATAAGAAACAAGAGAAGCATGAGAAGGTAAACAGGAAAAAGAAATCATAAGGAACTTATTAAAGTTGAACTATTTATATTCCTACATGGAAAAACGATAATTATAACTCATATAATGATAATTATATAACTCATAAACGATAATTATAACTCATTATAACTCTCCTCAGCATGAGGAGAATTGAAGGGAATATATATATATACATATATTATATATGTATGTATACATACATATGTGTATATATAGGAGGGTATATACATATATATATAGATATATATGTGAGTGTGGTCATATTTATGTTCATGAATATATAGACAGAGGGCACAGGATGAGTTGAATATGGAGGTATAATATATAAAAAATAAAATTAATAGGAATGTATTGGGAGGAGAAAGGGAGAGATAGATTTGGGTAAATTATCTCATATAAAAGATGCAAGAGAAAACTGTTACAAAGGAGGGGAAGAGCAGGAAGATGAAAGGGAATTGGTCAACCTTACTCTCATTGAATTTGGCTTAAGTAGGGAATAACATAAACACTCAATTAGGTATCTTACCCTACAGGAAAATAGGTGGGTAGGTGATAAGAGGGGGGATGATAGAAGGGAGAGCAGATTAGGGGAGAGGGTAGTTAGAAGCAAACATTTTTTAAAAGGAATAGGGTCTAAGGAGAAAATAGAATAAGTGGGAGGGTGGGATAGGATGGAGGGAAGTATAGATAGTCTTTCACAATATAAACTACTATGGAAACGTTTTGCTTAACTACACATATACAAACTATATTGAATTGCTTATCTTCCCAGTGAGGGCAGGTTTGGAGGGAAGAAGGGAATAAATCTGGAACTCAAAGTTTTAAAAAAACGTTTTTTAAAAATTGTTTTTTACATGCAACTGGGAAATAAGATATACAGGCAGGGGGTATAGAAATCCATCTTGCCCTACTAGAAATTTAGGGGGGTGAAGTGGGAGGATATAAGAGAGAACAGATTGGGGGAAGGGGTATTCAGTAGACTTGCTATTTTGGGGTGGGTGTAAGGGAAAGACAGGGAGAAAAAATTTTAATTCAAAATCTTGTGTATATGAATGTTGAAAACTAAATATAAATAAATACATAATATTTACCCTGTTTAAAAAATAGTATGAATATCATCATATAGGCTTAGATCATGAAATTCTCTGTTATTAAAAGGAATCTTTTACCTTGAAGATGCTAAAACACATTGCTTCTATATCAAATGATAATAATATAAAAATACTGCATGTAAAGTTTCTTACCTCTTTGATGCTTTCAGTGTCCAATTCACTCCTAAATTCTTTGGCACAGACATTTTCAAAATCAGATTCTCCAAAAGCACTTGCTGCTGGTCCTAAAAAACCAGGATTAGGAATAAGGGAGGGAGAATCACTTTTGTTCCTGGCATATTTTTCCAAACTGATTCCAATGCTATGGCTTCTTTCTTGATATTTCTGGAAAGTTTTGTTCATGTCATTTACTGTATGGTTGGATATGACATTATTCTTCTCCATATTTAGATTTTCCTCTGTTTTGATATTATTTGAAATCATATGTTTCCTAGAAAATCCTTTTGCAATAAGGTCAAGTAAAGTTCGTTTCACATAATGTATTCCTTTTTGAATCCTTGCCATTGCAAGCTGGAGATTATTGGATTCAGGACTCACTTTGATTGCTGCAAAGTTCTCTGAACTAAATGAGCTCAACAAAGCCACAAACAGGATCAGTAGCTAAATGGGGAATTAAAAACAAGGAGCTTGGATTATAAATGCATCTCTTGTACTCTGAAAAAAACACAACAGTAATTTCTTTTAAATATGTACTGTAGGTCAAAGTACAGACAAAATTAATTCACTAAAGGCAAATCTGTTCCCTCTCTTCAGCGGAACCCATACACACATTGTACACACATTACACATACCATATCGGGGTTCAGTATTGTATCTAAGAGTTTTGAATAAGAAATATTTCATATTATTATCATTTGATATAGAAGCAATGTGTTTTAGGGTCTTCAAGGAAAAAAAGATTCCTTTTTAATAACAGAATTTCATTATCTAAGCCTATATGATGATATTCATACTATTTTTAAACAGGGTAAATATTATGTATTTATTTTTAGTTTTCAACTTTCATATCCACAAGATTTGAATAAGAAACATATTCATAGAGTATACCCTAATAATTTTGCTTAGGACCAGGGCCTCAGTTGCCAGGTCAGGCGCAGTGAGGGGAAGTTGGCCTTGCAATTAGGAAGACTTGAGTTCAAACTCAACCTCAGATAATTACTAGCCGTGTGTACCTAGACAAAAAATTTAAGCTCTCTCAGCCGCAGATTCATTATCTTTGAATAAGAATATTAGACTTGTTCTCTAAGGTCCCTGTAACTGTAAACTGTAATTTTATCTTCCTATATAAAGTTAAGTGCACACTCCACCAACATCTTTTCTAAAGCAATCCTGCTGCCATTAATGGGAAAAAGGAATGGGTTCTGAGTTTAGTCAAACCATTGAGGGCATGGTCACTAGGCATTTATTGACCCATATGTTCTATAGAATCCTTTTTTTAAGCTCAATCCTTTCTTCACGCTTCACATTTTATTGACCAAATGGAATTCACTTGCATGAGTTCTCTTTCTCTCACATTTCAAAATCCACTGATATTGCCCCACTCCCTTTTTTTCTATCTACTCCTATTTCTGAAAAAGAGGCAATCTTTTTGCTGAAGGCCAGTCCTTTCTACATGTACTTTTGATCATAGCTATCCACTTCTGTCTTTTCCAGGAGATTGCCCAACAATTATCCTGTACCTTTATCCTATGTCTTATTCCTCCTTATGTAATGGTTCATTCTCTGATACCTATATAAATGCTGAAGTCTCCTCCAACCTTAAAAAATTCTCACTCCATTCTATGAACCCATCAAGCTCTAACCTATTTCTTCTCTGTTTCACTAACAAACTCCTAGGGAAAAAAATAAACTATATCTGTTGCTACATCTCTATCTCCTCTCATTCACTTCTCAATTCTTTGAAACCTAGTTTCCAATCTCATCATTAAACTAAATCTCTCTCCAAAGGTACTGTTGGTGTATTTGACAAATCTCCCAAGACAAAAAGCTGAAATGCTACGTTTCCTTTTTTGGACTAAAAGTGGGCCCTGAAGATCAAAGAAGAAACAAAATCAAAATTTCTTAGTTTTTCCTCAGTCCTCATCATTTTTTTTACCTTTCTCCAGTTTATGTTGAGGAAAGGAAATGGCAAGAATTGATGACTAACTGACTGTATGTGAAGTGAGAAGAAAATGAGAAGTCAAGGAAAACTCTCCAAACTTGGGAAACTGAAAGCATGGTGGTACCTTTGAGAGTAATACTAACATTCAGAGGAGGCATGGATTTGAATGGAATGATAAAGAGTTATCTTGGGGATTTGTTGAGTGTGAAATATCTTTGGAATATTCAGTTTTAACTGCCCAAAATATGTCATGTGTCACTAGAGCTGATGAGAGATCCTAGGACTGGACCCACAGATCGGGGAGCTATCATGGCCATTGATGAAGTCACCAATAGAAAAGTATGTGTAATGAAGACGAACTCAGGATAGAGATTTTAGTTACATTGTACAGTTTTTGTCATTCAGTCACTTCAGTCGTATCTAACTTGTTTTGTCCCCATTTGGAATTTTCTTGGCAAATAAGTTGGAATAGTTTGCCATTTCCTTCTCCAGCTTCTACAAATATGAAAACTGAGACAAACAGGATTAAATGGTTTGCCCAGAGACACAAAGCTAGTAATTGTCTGAGGCTAGATTTGAATCCAAGAAACTGAATTTTTCTGACTCCAATCCCAACATTTTATCCACTGTATCACCTAACTGCCCCATATTGAGAAGGTGTGGTCAAAGAGATAGAAGGAGAACCATGGGAGAATAGTGCTATAGAAACCCAGAGAAGAGAGATTATACAGGAGGAAAAGCATGGTCAACAGTCACCTCACATATACAATCAGCTGCCAATTTTCATCCATTCCACTCCTTAATAACTGTTGAATATGTTCCCTTCTCTCTACTTAAATGGCCACAACTCTAGTTAAAGACCTCATCAGCTCAAAAGTTGACTACTTTAATAGCCTCTTAATTGGTCTCCCTTCCTTCCGTTCATTTACTGTATCTTGTAGGGGCCAGAACTGCCTGTCACTTTTTATATCTTGGTAAAAAGTACTGTAGATTCTACCTCTACAATATCTCACTGTCTCCATAATATCTCTCCTCTCAGATCACTACAATTCCTCATTAGGTTCTCAACACTTCATTTGTACTACTAGGAAAAATAATAGTCTGGCTTCAAAATTGTGTAATGAAACACTCATGTGTTTACCTAGAGTTAAGACACTTAAATCCCCATTAGTTCAAAAGCATTAACATTTACTAAAGATTAACATTTTTAATGAGTATTTGAACTCTAATGATTACATACCAGCATTTTTCCAATAAAAACCATCATTACAAAAAAGACAAGGCATTTGCTTTTATCTGCTCTATCCATACAGTCCCACATGGGCTCTATCCATTCACCACAAAGCACTCTGAACATCATCAGAAAGGCATGGAGGAAGTCGTGCATGTGCCAATGTGGACAGTCAACATCAGGGTTGCAGAAATATTCTTGGCTGTTTTCACCAAATTGCTGCATGCCAATCACCGCAAAAATAAACAAGGTGATGAACAATACCAATAACAAGCCTAGAAGGGCCTCCACAGAGTAAGCAATGATCTTTATCAGCCTTTCACACGTTGGCCAGTATTTTGCCAATTTGAAAACCAGGAGCTAAAAAGTAAGAGGAAGAAAAATAATTTTACTGTTAAGTACAATTGCAACTCTTTTCAGTCCTCAGAATGACAATTTCTGTAGCGCTAAAATATAGGTAAATCCAAAATTCTAACCTTTTTAATAACACCCACAGAAAAACAACTTTTTTTTTGCCTTTTGGAGGGCAATTGGGGTTAAGTAACTTGCCCAAGGTCACATGGCTAGGTTTTTGTTTGTGTGTGCATTAAGTGTCTGAGGCCACATCCGAACTCAGGTCCTTCTGACTCCAGGGCCAGTGCTCTACTCATTGCGCCACCTAGCCGCCCCAAAAAACAGCTTTTTTAATGTATCACACTTCGCTGAATCTCAATTTTCATTTTTCTTAGACTTCATTTTGCTGACAAGATGACTATTTTCCACATTGTCTAGTTCTTTGTATGGTTCAATCAAAACTGAAATGTTCATAATCAGATTATTGGTGACAACCCAAACACAGGCAGGAAAGAAAGATCTCAGGGGTATTTAAGCTTATCAGGCACCGATTTGAGAGGCACTTGGGCTTGAGAGAGAGAAAAGAGAGAAGAGAGAGAGAGAGAGAGAGAGAGAGAGAGAGAGAGAGAGAGAGAGAGAGAGAGAGAGAGAGAGAGAGATGGCTATGGGATTAGGAATACCTGGGTTAAAATCTTGTTTCTGATACAATATGGCTATGTAACCCTGAGCAAATCATTTAACCTATCAAGAAACCCTTTAAAAAAGAGAAAGTGCCAATCTTATTGTTAGAGTAAATTCTTTACCAAGATCACCCAACATAAATGAAATCACAGCTCTGGTCCAAAGCAAGAGGAACAAGCCAAAAAGTTGAAGGATATAAAGTTTTCTTAACAATATCCAGGAACTGGAAATAAAATAACATTTGTCTTATAGAATTCCTTATATTCCTTTTTTATTCTTCTAAGAATTTGTGACCTCATTGATATGAATAGTTCTTCCAACAATGCAGTAAACAACCCATTAAGAGCTTCACATTTTATGTAACTCTTGCCTACATGCTTCCAAAACACTGAAATAGAGAATAAGAGTTCTCAGAATTATCACTAAGTGCTAACGTTCATGGCTTTCATTATCTAGTGCTGTTGTTCAGTTGTCCAGTCATGTCTGAGTCTTCATGACCTGGGGGACCATACTGTTCTGGGGTTTTCTTGGCAAAGATACTGGAGTGGTTTTTCATTTTCTTCCCTAGTGGGTTTAAGCAGACAAAGGTCAGGTGCTTTGCCTAGGGTCACATAGCTATTAAGTACCTGAGGCTGAATTTGAATTCAGATCTTCTTAACTCTAGGCCCAGTGCTCTATCTACTGAACTACCTAGCTGCCTCCTTTATTAGCTACCTATCACGATTTGGAATGTTTAACCCATTGCCTAGTTCTGATCCAAACCCATCATATCCAGATTGATTAATGACTTTTTGAAAAGAAGTGTCTGTTCCTTCTTGGGCCTAACTACTTCCATTCCTACCTGTCATCTTGATCCCTGGGCCTTGAATTAAAACACTGGATTCCAACTTCTTGACCTATTTCTATAACCCAGGAATGCCAAGAAGCTTATTAGTAACAACCAATGCCATAATGACTAATACATGTAAAATATACAATTGGTTTAGTTTGTACTTACCAGTCTGAATGATCTGAGAAATGACAAACCATAAATGTTTGCTATATACAGCTCTATAAAAGCAAGTAAAACAATAACACTATCCAATATGTTCCAGCCTATTTGAAAATAACTACATGGATTTACAGCAATTATCTTCAAAACCATTTCTGCTGTGTAGATCCCAGTAAAGACCTAAACAAAAACAAAATTGAACGTTATTTTTGAAACAAAGACCTGAAATTATACATGCGTGTGTGTGTGCCATATTTTTTTCTGCCTCTGACATGACCTGGTTGTGTAACCCTGTCACTTTATCTTTCAGGAATGGAGGCTATTGTCTAGGATATAAGGTACAAAGAAGGTGCCAGATGGCATTGGTAGAAGATGTGTCCTTATCCAGGAGTTCCCTATACTGACAAAACTACTAATCCAGTCCCTATTCATAGGTTATGTTACATTAATTGTTACTTTAAATTATTACAATATTTACATATAAATTATTTCTATTGTAACATTATTTCTATGTCATATTGTTTTAAAATTAAGCTATATATCCTCATCAATTTTTGCAGAAATTATATATATATGTGTGTGTATATGTGTGTAACCATGCATATTATAGATCTGTGTATATACACAGACACACATAGAGGATTAATATTCTTAAGACAGAGTCAAAAGTCCCAACTCCTTCATTTAAAACATGACCTTTGACAAGCTACAACCTCTCTCAGTCTTTGTTACCTCATCTATACTAGAGGAAATAATATATGTGTGTGTGTGTGTGTGTGTGTGTGTGTGTGTGTGTGTGTGTGTGTGTGTGCCTTGCAAACTGTAAAGACCTATACAAAGGAGACTTGTTAATCAGTTTTTGTTTTGGAAGATACATAAAAATCTTGTATGTCTATTAAGGTTTATGCAATAACTGATTCCTAACTCTGGGTATACACCAAAGCTCTAGTTTGGACCCTTTTCTCTTTACACATTCTTTCACTTGCTGAACTAATCCTCTCTCCGAAGTTCAATGAGTATTTCTATGCAGATGGATCTCAGTCCTTAGCTTTCAGTTTGGATCCCTCTCTGGAGATCATCATTAAGCACCAAATGCCTATTAGATCTAACAATGGACGTCTAGAAGACATCTTGAACTTAACATGCCCAAAATAGAACTTACTAGCTTTCTCCCAAATCCACTCATCTCCCAACCTTTCTTATTTCTGTCACGGGCATCACTATCTTTCTAAATTTTCCAGGCTTTGTACCATGGTATTATTATGCCTCCACACTCTATGTATACAGGCATTTGGAAAATTTGGGGCTTTCTACTAACACAATGTATCTCACATATATTCCTATCTTACTATCCACACAGCTAGCACCATAATTCAGGCCCTCTTCCATGATTTGTTGCAATTTTTAAAACATTTCATACTGTTTACTTAAAAAAAAACTATATAATAACTACTCCAACCATTTTCAAAGTTATTTTGATTTCTATGGTTCCTTCTAATTTTCTTTTATTCTCTGATGTGCACTGTTTATATTTTTATCCCTCCTTCCCACCCTGCTTTAGAGATGGCTACCAATGGACACAAATGTGTGTTTGTAGAATCATACCATGTACACATCTATTTATTAGTGGGGGGGGGGTTTCTGGGGGCAGATAACATCCTTCTTCATATTTCCTTTGTAGTTGATTTGGGTATTTGTAATACTTGAAATTACTTATTCACTCAAAGTTGTTCTTAAAAACAATATTGCTGTTACTGTACACAGCATTCTCTTGGTTCTGTTCATTTCACTCTTTATTATTTCATGCAAGTTTTTCTATGCTTTTTTTCCTAAAAATCAACAAACACGTCATTTCTTATAGCACAGTAGTATTCCTTGTGATCATATACCACGACTTGTTTAGCCATTTCCTAACTGATGGGCTTCTCCACGATTTTTAGTTCTTTGCCACCACAAGGAGAGCTGCTATCAATATTTTATAATATATAGGTTCTTTTCTTTTTCCCCCCCTAGTCATCTTGGGGAAGCCGATACTGATATTGCTGGAACAAAGGGTACAGATAGTTTAATAACTCTTTGGGCATAATTCCAGATTTTTCTCCAAAATGACTTCTTAATTGGTGTCACTGTCTTAATCCTCATCAACAAAAGAGGTGATAATAAAACCCATAGTGATTGATATTGTCATTAAGAATAGAAAGGACTGTATAAAAAAGAGATTTGATGAAAAAATGTTTATTTAGTACTTACTATGTGCCATACACTATGCTAATTGCTGAGAGTACAAATACAAAAGTGAGATATAGTCAAGGAGTTTATATTCTGATAGGAGGAAATAACAAATAGGAGAGTGGTAGTCAAAGCAACTTCTATATGGGGAGTCATAGAGATAGCAGAGTCACAAGGTAGTTGATTGGCATGTCCTTTCTAGAAAGAATTAATAGATTCCTCTTCTCAGAGCAAAAGGCAGCAGGAATTAAGGGCAGTAGGGGAGAAAAGTATTGCAGCAGGGCAAGTGGCAAAAAGCCTAGATAGATGACTGGATGGTCTATCCTGTGGCTGGCTAGATGAATTAATATTCACCTACCCATCAGCATAACTTGGCACCAGGACAGGACACCCAAAGCTTAGTAGATTAATGAAATATCATGCCATATAGGTATGGACTCTGGGGATCTGGTCCAGAGGACATTATTTCAGTTAAAAAGTTAGGCAAAGCAGACAGGAAGATGGTTGGATGGAATATTGAATTGAATGTGAGTGGGCCCCAGGACAGTTTTGTGCAATATAAATATGGGATGTGATACAAATATGATGTTTAATCAGTCGAGCAAAAATCATTCATTAAGCACTTATTGTGTACCAGGCACCTTGGAAAGAAGTGGGGATACAAAAAAAGAATTAAAATGGTCCCCACCTTCAAGAATGTCACATTCTAATGGAAGAGATAGCATGAAAATAAGTACTTGCAATTTGCAATATGGAATAGATGAGAGAGAATGTCAGAGAGGAGAGCAAGCTGGGGGATGGGAAGGGGAGCAAGAAAGGAGTTCTTTAAAATGTGGGATATGAAGGGAAAGGGAAATTAATAAACATTCATTAAGCACCTGCTGTGTTCCAGGTACCATGCTAATCACTTTACAAATGTTATATCATTTGACCTCCATAACAACTGTGGGAGATAGGTACCACAATTATCTCCACTTTACAGCAGACAAGAGGCTAAAATGACTTGCCCAGAGTCACGGAGCCAGTAAGTGTATAAGGTCTTGAATTCATATTTTCCTGACTCCAGTCCTGGTGCTTTGTCATTTAAAGAAAGCCAGGGAAGTTAAGAAGCAGAGATATGTAAGGATAGTATTCTAGGTATGTGAAACAGCCTGCACAAAACTAGGGAGATGGGAAATAATATTGTACCTTTAAAAAATAACAGAAAGTAGGCCTTTGTAGGTGAATCACAGAGTGTGTGAAAGGGAAGAAATATGACTTGAAAGACAAGAATGATCCAGATTATGATGAGTTTTAAATGTCAAATAGAATACTTTATATTTGATTGTGGATGCATCAGACAGTACCTGGTGGTACATGGTCACAATTACACTTAAGGAGAATCACTTCGGCAGCTTAGTGGAGGACAGAGGGAACTGGTGAAGACTTGAGTCAAGGAAACCAATGATAGGGCTATTGCAGTAGCCCAGGCAAGAGGTGACAGGGATCTAAATTAAGGTGGGGGCTGTATGAGTAAAGATAAAGGGCTATATAATAAGAGATGATGTGTAGGTAGAAATGACAAGATAGACAGTCTATGCCTGTATGATATGAGTGTGAATTGTCAAAAATGACAGTGTGGTTGAGGGAATTGGTGCCATGGAATAGTGCAGAACATTTTTCTCTCTTTTTTTGCTTTTTGGAGGGCAATTGGGGTTAAGTAACTCACCCAAGGCCCAAGGTCACACAGCTAGGTTGTGTGTGTGTGTGTGTGTGTGTGTGTGTGTGTGTGTGTGTGTGTGTGTGTGTGTGTGTGAAGTATCTGAGGCCGATGACACTTTTCTCTTTCATTTATTCAAAAAAGAATGCAGCAGACAAGATAATGAGTTCTGTTTTGAACATGCTGAGTTTGAGGTGCTTCCAGGACACCCATTTTGATATGTCCAAAATGTAGTTCATGATGTTGAAAAAGAGTCAGGAGAGAGACTATGGCTGCATAGGGTTATCTGCAAAGAGATGACAATTGAACTCATGAGAGCTAATAAGATATCTAGGTGAGAGAATCTAGAGAAAAGAAAAAAAGGATGCAGGACAAAGCCTTGGGGAACATCAATAGATAGCAGATATCTTCATCCATGGACGAAGAGACACCAGAGAAGGCTAAGAATTGACCAGGGAGTGGAAGATGTAGAAGACCATCGCGTCATGAAAATCTGTAGAGGAGTAATGATCCAGGAGGAGAAGGCAGGAACTGTAAAATGCTGCAAAAAAATCAATAAGGTTGAGGACTGAGATGAAAAAAAAGTCATGAGATACATCAATCAAAATATTACTGATAACTTTAGAGTTGAATTGAATGATGAGGTTAGACACGCAGTTATAAAGCACTTAGAGGTGTGTAAGAGAGAAAGTTAAGGCACTGGTATAGATGATTTTCTAATGCTTAGCTGAGAAGGTGAGGAAAGATACAGAATGAGAGCCAACTGGGATTGTGGATCAGAGACTGGAATAAAGAGGTATTAGGGAAAGAAGTGTGAATGGGATGAAATTAGAAGGGAAGAAAAGGGAGTTATCAGGGAAAAGGTTCAATTTTTTAATCTTTTTGTGAAGCAAGAAACAAGATCTCTTGCTGAGAAGGGTGAGTATGGAAAGTCTGAGGAGAGAAGAGATTTGTGATATCTCCTGTGGAGAAGGATACAGTGAAATGATTAGGGAAGAGAATGATTGTCTTGTTGCAGGGAATACTGAGTTGAAATTTCATAATATAAATATATAGTGATCCAACTTAGTATGGTTTCCAGCTCTGCTCAGAAGCATGTAAACGGAAATGAAGGAGGTTGATTGTAGGATTAACCCAGGATTGGGCTTTTAGCAAGGCATGATTGGTGATAGGGCAAAGGGGAGAGGCAGAGTTGAACTGATACACCAAAGGGCTGAGATACAGAAGAAAACAGAACGTGATCAGAGCAGGGTAATGACCTTGGGGGAAAATGGAGGGGTAAAGGGAATCAAAGTCATAGTTGGGACCAAGGGTTTTATGACATAGAAAAAGAAGGAATTATAAAAGAGAAAGTAAGGAACACTTAAGAAGGGAAACAGTTTGATAGGTAGGAAAACCAAGAAAGGAGTATTATCAAATTCCAGAGAGAAAAGGATATGTAAGAGGAGGAGATGGTCAAGATTACTAAATGCTGCAGAAAAGTCAAGAAGAAGATGAAAATAGACCATCATATTTGGTAAGTAGGTGATTATTGCTAATCGTGAAGAAACAAAGACAAATAAGATACATTATAAAATGATATGGTATGGAAGAAAGTTATAGTAACAAGTCACAAGATATAAAATGGCAAACTCACCAGGCTTCCCATAGACAGCATGTTGGAGAATTTCTCAGTCATTGGGTAGTGATCCATGGCCATAAAAATTATGTTAATAATAACACAGATGGCAATGGTCAATTTGAAAAATGGATCCATAACAATGGTATAGATAAAATCTTTGCATTTTAACAAAGGTGGAGAGCAATTACAGTTCATATCCATGTTACAAAATCTGTGACACCAGTTTGTACATGTAGTCCTGGACTCATCAAGTCCTGTGAAGAAAAAACATAAAACGAATAAGTTCAATTGTTCTATTTCTTTGTGCTTTATAATGATAATGTAAAACTTCCACATCTCAGTTTTCCTAGGTTTATGATTCAGAATTTGCTAAACAAATAGCAGGCTTTTGGATAAAAATACAGTATAATCCATCTAAGTTTCATGTAATTTTCATGGTACAGGTTTTGGGCATAGAGAAAAATAAATGAGACAAACATTAAATTGAAGAAGAGTACAGGTGGGCCTTACTCTGAGAAAGAAACCTGAACTATGGTGATGAGTATAAGAATGAATGATTTCCTAAGAGAATGAATCTTTTTAAAGAGTTTTTAATATCCTAATACCTTTTATTCTCCCTATGAAAAGCTTTGTTAGATTCATGTGAAAATTATAGAACCAAAAGATTTGAAGAGGATGCCTTTTACAATCTTAAACTTTAGTTCATGCTCAAATTAGGGTCATCTAGGTTGCACAGTGGATAGAATTTTGGGCCTGGAGTCAGGAAGAACTGAATTCAAATCTGACCTCAGACACTTACTAGGTGTGTGACCCTCGGCAAGACACTTAATGCTGTTTGCCTCAGTTTCCCAATCTGTAAAATGAGTTGGAGAAGGAAATGGAAAACAACTTCAGTATCTTTGCCAAGAAAACCCCCAAAATGGGTTCACAAAGAATCAGTAATGACTAAACAACAACACGGCCAAATTAATGTATACTACTTAGATTATACAGAGAAGATGTAATAATTCTATTTTGGTAATATATTCCAAAGCTGAAACACATGACACTTTAATAAAACACAGTGTTTTTACTAAATTCACCTGGAGTACCTCTTGTATGGCTAAAAGATAATTCACAATTCATCTAAAATTCAGCAAATAGCTATATCATACTTTCCATCTCGTTGAACACATTGGTTTTGCTCATTGCTCTTTGTCTGATAGTTGGATCATCCAATATGTTCATAGAAACACAGAAAGAATTTATTTGTCCTTCCTTCTGGTCTGTCCTTGCAGTTCTTCCCTATAAGGAAATTTGAAGAAAAGGCTTTAGGGCGGGATTTTGCCCACAGACATTAAAATCAGTAACAGTAATAACTCCCATTTAAATTTCATAGAGCATATTTCTCATATCTCAGTGAGGCAATACATAATGCTTTACTGATCCAATATCCACCTCCTCTAAATATTAATTTTATTTAAATCAATGATTCTAAAAGTGTGGTCTGTAGACCCTGGAGGAGTCCCCTAAATCCTTTTCTGGGGTGTCTATGAGGTAAAAACTATTTTATAATAATACTAAGACATCATTGACCTGTTAAAATACTCCCCTTTTCAGCTACTTTTCTGTGTAAGGTCAAATTTCCATCACATAATTTCAATAAAAAACAACATATTACAGCAAACTGAGTACAGAGGAGAATCCAGCTGTATTTTATTAAGCCAGACAACAGAGATTTGCAAAAACACGTAAAACAGGGGCAGCTAGGTGGCACAGTGAGTAGAGCGCCGGCCCTAGAGTCAGAAGGACCTAAGTTCGGATCTGGCCTCAGACACTTAATGCACACCCAAACAAAAACACCTAGCCATGTGACCTTGGGCAAGTTACTTAACCCCAATTGCCCTCCAAAAAGCAAAACAAACAAACAAACAAACAAAACCACGTAAAACAATACTATTCTTCTCACTAAATTATTTTTGTTCTGGAGAACAATTTTTTAAAAGCACAACACATTTTATTTATGTTTACATGTAGTGAATTTATTATTTTAAATGAATATATAAATCAATATTTTAAAGATTCATTCATGGGGCAATTAGGTGGTGCAGTGAATAAAGGGCCGACCCTGGAGTCAGGAGGACCTGAGTACAAATCCAGACTCAGACACTTGACACACTTACTGGCTGTGTGACCTTGGGAAAGTCATTTAACCCCAATTTCCCTGCCCTCCCCCTCCAAAAAAGCAAAAAAATAAAAAATAAAAATAAAGATTCATCCATTTCATTACTATTTTGGTAACTACTGAGATATAATCTACATAAACAAAATCTCTTGGTGGTGGGTGTCTGCAATGAAGGGATCCTGAAACCAAAATGGTTAAGGACCAATGATGTCATCTCCACATTCTAGATATTCCAGATTTACGGCTTTGCTTCAGGGAGTCTGAGAAGCCATAACTAATTTTCTAGAAATAGTTTTCAGCAAAAAACAGAATCTACAAGCGATTATCAAGTGATGACTGTTAGTCTGCTTTAACAAGGCAAATCAGAAGTCTCAGAGAACAAGCCAGAGGCATATTTGGCTAATTTTCATCAATTGGGTGAAGAGTATCATGGAGCAATATCAGGAAAACTATGAGAAATAAAAAAAAAGAAAGAGGAAATAGTATGCTTCAATTTGCATTCAGACTCCACAGTTCTTTCTTGGATAGCATTTTCCATCATGGGTCTTTTGAAATTGTCTTAGATCATTGCATTGCTCAGAAGAGCTAAGTATAACAAAGCTGGTCATCACACAATGTACAATGGTCTCATTCTGTTCATTTCACTCAGCATCAGTTCATGTAAGTTTTTACAAGTTTTTCTGAAATCTGCCTGGTCACCATTTCTTGTGGAATAATAATATTCCATTATATTCATATACCACAATTTGTTTAGTCATTCCTCAATTGATGGGCATTCCCTCAATTTCCAATTCTTTGCCATAACAAAAAGAGCTGCTTTAAATATTTTTGTACATGTGACTCCTTATCCCATTTTTATAATCTCCTTGGTCTACAGACCTAGTAGTGGTATTGCTGTGTCAAAGGGTATGCACAATTTTATAGCACTTTGGGCATTGTTCCAAATTGCTCTCCAGAATGATTGGATCAGTTCACAACTCTATCAACAATGCAATGTTCCAATTTTCCCACATCTTCTCCAACATTCATCATTTTTCTGTTTTGTCATGGGGCCAATCTGATATCTATGATGCAGTACCTCAGAGTTCCTTTGATTTGCATTTTTCTAATCAATAATGGGTTAGAGCATTTTTTTCATATAATTGATAGCTTTAATTTCTTAATATGTAAACTTCCTGTTCATATCTTTTGATGATTTATCATCTGGGGAATGACTTGTATTCATATAAAGTTGACTCAGTTTTCTATATATTTTATAAAAGAGGCATTTGTCATAGACACTGGCTGCAAAAATTGTTTTCCAGCTTTCTGTTTCCCTTCTAATCTTGGTTGTGTTGGCTTTGTTTATGCAAACACTTTTTAATTTAAACATTTTCTTGAGGATAGCATCAAGGACTTCTGGGGCTAAGGGAACTTTAACCAGTTGCAGAGATCTCAACGTGGTCGGATACTGACCTGTAACTGGAATCAGAAAGACTTGGTTTAAGATCCATCCTTAGAAGACACTTATTAGTGGTGTTACCTTGAGAAAGTCACTTAGCTTCTGTCTGCCTCAGTTTCCTCATCAGTAAGATGGGGATAATAATAGCACCTACCTCCCAGAATTTGTTTTGAGGATAAAATAAGACATTTTTAAGCATTTTGTAAAACTTAAGAAGTTATTCAAATGCTGGTTATTATTATTGACATCATCACCATCATCTGGCTATTGTAAGTCAAAGAATAGTCTTGTGAGGTCTCCAAGAATTTTGTATCCAGTTCTCATGGGAGAGTTTCATCTTTCAGCCAAAATTAAGACCATTTGTAGAGATCAAATTCTAGTAGTAGCAGCAAAGAGTCTATAACTGGGGCCTCAATCTCTTCCCCTTGATAATGTTCTTCTGATTCTCTACATATGTTGGCTAAACTTAATATACTTTTTATGTTGGTAACACAGATGCTTTGATCAGAGAACAGATTATTTTTAAAATGAAAAGCCTATTGCAATAAGCAAAAATAAGGTAAGGGTAGGTAGGATATGGTTGAAATTTCCTTTGGCCAGGTGAGTCAATTCAATTCAACCTTAATTAAGCTCTCCTCTGCTATGCACTGATAAATATTGAGAAAAATAAAACAGCCCCTGCCCTTGAGAAGCTTACATTCTATTACTGAAATGATTGGGTTTAGTGATGTATTGAAGACAGATGGCTAATTACATAATGTCTAGAGAGTTAGTAAGCCCTGGATTCATGTCTTGTTCTTCCACAAATTAGCAGTATATCTTAAAAACACCAAGTGCACTAGGCAGCAATCTAAGACTATAAGTTGCAGAGCAAGTAGAGGGGATCTCATGGAGATATTGTTATACCAATAAGGTAATTGGCTTGATTTTAAAAAATCAGCACATTCTGTTCAATACCAAGAATACCAAGGCAAAAATGAACAGTCCTGTGAGTTCTGAAGGAAAATACAATTTACTGGAGGGCAACAGCACGTACATAAGTAGACCAATATAAAGTGATAACAAAGTAATATCGGAGGCAAGGATTCTAAGAAATTAGGGGACCAGATAGGCCTAATGTAGGAAGTGGTACCTGAGTCGGGTCTTGAGGGAAGAGAGGGATTCTGAAAGGCAGAGGTGAGGAACAAATGTATGCAAGCCATAGGGCAAAATCTGTAGAAAAACACTGTTAAGAATCTCTGAAGAAAATAATTCATACTTCTGGACACCAAGATAGCAGAGCAAGCAGAATATTGCCATAATTCTCCCATATTCACCTCCATACAACCATAAAATAGTGCCCCAAAACAAATCCTGGGACAACAGAACCAGCAAAACAGGCAGCAAAATGATCTTTTATCCCAAGAAACTTGGAAGATCATCAAAAAAGGTGTGTTTTACTCTGGTAAATGGGGACTTTAGTTCAGGACAGGAAGCATCCCAGCAAGCCAATGGTAATGCCCACCTCAGCAAATTAGCAGGAGTTCCTGGGCCCCAGTGTGTTGAAGCAGGCAAATGCCAACACGAGGACCTTCCTCAGGCCTCAGTATTGCCAGGGGAATGGATAAAGTCCAGGTCTGAGAAGCACCACATGCTTCAGCATAGCCCCAGGCAAACAGGCAGCCTCTAGCTGCCGAACCTCCATGTTCTTAACTGTAGCCATGGGAAATTGCAGAAACACCCCATAGACCTAAGCACAAGTCAGACACCAGCACTAAGATCCCAGCTCAGCACCAATGTAAGCTTCCAGACCCCAACAGCCTCTAGCAGCACCAGCCACCTTACACCCCACTCCTCAGCCCAGCACCAGATATGAGGGTCCCCCATGGGACTCAGGGCAATATCAGGGCAGCACCAGGTAAGCAGCCAGGGCCTGCAGACCGTGGCCCAGGAATCCTGAGATAATACCCCCCTCTACTCCATGAACAGTGCTAAAATTTAAAAGAAAGGAAAAAAGGTAAAAAAGAAAATCAAAATAACAAGAACAAAAAGAATCTGGCCATAGAAAGTTATGGTAATAGGGAAGCTCAAGACACAAACTCATCAGAAGATAACAATCTCAAAGCATCTATGGGAAAAACCCCAAAGAAAAATGGGAATGTGTTTTCAGGCCCATAAAGAACTTGTAGAAGTACTCAAAAAGGAGGTAAAAATAATATAAGGGAGGCAGAAGAAAAATTGGGAAAAGAAATTAGGGTGATGCAAGAGAATTATGAAAAAAGAGTCAAGAACTTGGAAAAAGAAAGCAACTGCTTAAAAAAGTAAATTGGTTAAGTGGAAAAGGAGATACAGAAATCCACTCAAGAAAGTAACTCCTTAAAAAGCACAAAACCAAGTGAGGAAAATAACTACTTAAATGCTAGAATTGAGCAAGTAGAAGCTAATGACTATGAGACATCAAGAATCAATCTAACAAATTCAAAAGAATGAAAAAAAATAGAAATGTAAAATACCTCATTGGAAAAAACAATCATCCTGGCAAATAGATCCAGGAGAAACCATGTCAGGATCATTGGAGTACCAAAAGCATAATCAAAAGTAGGACCTGGACAGTGTCTTTCAAGAAATTATCCAGGAAAACTACCCAGATATCCTGGATCTGAGGGGAGGGGGAAGATAGGCACTGAAATAATCCACCAATCATCTCATAAAAGAGATCCCAAAATAAAAACTTCAAAGAACATTATAGCCAAATTATAAAACTAATTAGTCAGTGAAAAAAACATAAATGGTCAGAAAGAAGCAATTCAAATATTGGGGAGCCACAATAAGGATTACATAGGACTTATCAGATGCAAATTAAAAGACTGGAGATCATGGAACATAACATTCTGGTAGGCAAAGGAGCTAGGACTACAACCAAGACTCACCTAACCAGCAAAATTAAGCATAAAAAATTGGGACACTAAATGCACTGTTGGTGAAGTTTTGAACTAATTCAACCATTCTAAAGTGCAATTAGGGACTATACCTAAAGGGCAATCAAACTATACATATACCCTTTGATCCATACTAGGTCTGTATCCCAAAGATATCATACAAAAGGGAATTGTCTATACATGCAAAACTATTTATAGAAGCCCTTTTGTGGTGGCAAATTATTGGAAAGTGAGGGGATGTCCATCAATTGATGAATGAGTGAAACAGTGTGGTATGTGAATATAATGAGATGTTGTGTAATAAGAAATGAAGAACAGGTAGATTTCAGAAAAAAATGTATAAAGATTTGTATTATGAACTGATGCAAAGTGAAACATCGTATGATGATTAACTATAAAAACTTCATCTCTTCTCAACAACACAATGATGCAAGACAAGTACAAAGGACTCACGAAGGAAAATGCTATCCACATCCAGATAAAGAACTGATGGACTCTAAATGCAGATTGAAGCATACTTTTTTCACTAACTTTATTCTTTTTCACCTTTTTTATATTTTTCTTTCACAGCTGTGGGTAATATGGAAATATGTTTTATATCATAATATGTGTATAACTAAATCAAATTGGCTACCATTTTAGAGAGGGGGAGGAGAAGGAGAAAAATTTGGTGCTCAAAATCTTGTAAAAATTGTCTTGATATGTAATTGTGAAAAAGTAAAATACTATTTAAAAAGAAAATAATTTGCAGTCTCATGAATCATCCAAAAAATCATCTAATCCTATTCTCTGAGGGGCAATGAGAGGCAGCATGATATAGTAGGCAGAGCTCAGATTTATTCAGAGAATAATAATTCAAATCCTAGCTCCTATAAATCAGTATCTGAGTAATCATGGGAATATCAGGGCAATAATAAAGTAATAAAGTATCTACATTATAGTATTATGAGCAAAGTGCTTTGTAAGTTCTAAATAGTTATATCCATTGACTTGCTCCTAATGCTACTATGTAAATGGCACACCAGGGGAAGGAAAAGGGAAGGAAACAAGAATTATAGTACCTTAGAGTGCCTTATAGTACCTACTACTCTTAGCAGGCCCTAAGAACTTTTTACAAATATCTCATTTGTGATAATACCTATCCTGGAAGGTAGGTGTTATTATTTTCCCTGCCTTATAGTTGAGGACACTGACATAAACAAAGGTGGAGTGACTTGATACAGTGAGCATGTGATGCTGGATTTGAACTTGAGTCCTCCTGACTCTAAGCCTATCTACTATACTACCAGCTGACAACTGAACAACTCAAAAATAAATAATTATATTTTTACAAATGACTCTGATCTTTTTTTTGGAGGGGGGAAGACAAGGCAATTGGGTTTAAGCAACTTGCTCATGGTCATACAATTAGTGTGTTGAGTGGCTGAGGTCAAATTTGAACTCAGGTCCTCCTGACTCCAGGACTAATGCTCTATTCACCTAGGTGCCCCACACTCCAATCTTTTGCCTTTATTTTGGTGGGGGAGGGTCACTTATCCTGTGATTTTATAGGTATAGGGAATCTCTGAGGATGAAATTCTCTCCCAACAATGCAACTCTTGTGCATATTATTGTCTAAAGAAGTTGCCTGACATATTGAGAGAATTATGAATAAAAAATACAAAACAAATTTAATGATTTGTCTTAATATTTGCATTTAATATAGAGAAGTGCCTGAATCGATACTGTGAAAATATACATACATGGATGTTCAATTATTTATGAGATCTTAGTTTCACTTAGATATACTATCTAGGCACAAACAACACCCACAAGAAATATATGCTATCACTTTAAATGTATGATGATGAACAGATTTTTCATGCTGTTTGTCTTTTAAATAAAGATATAATATATTCCATGTGGACACACAGATACATAAAATGAAGGGTTACCATGAATACATTTTCATTTCACAACCTGTCAGCTTTTGGAGGGTTGTACTCCCTGGGAATAGAGTATTATTTGCTAAATTAAAGCATGAATATATGTAGGTTTGTCCTAAACAGATGGCCAATCCTAGAGTCTGAGTCCAAGTTCTAACATATGTTATCTGCTTAATATTGAATAAACCATCACTCTTTTTAATAAACCATTACTCTTCTTGACATGCCTCCCCCTCTCCCCAGACAATCCTATAAAATAAACTACAAAAGAACAGCACATCTGCTTTGGTAAAGTATACACATAACCCCTGTGCTGATGAAATCATAGGACCAGATTAAAACAAAATGGAGTTTGGGGCATGGAGTATGAGTATAGAATATAAGAGTAGGGATAAGCCAAATTTTTCTTATTGATATAAAAGTGACTGTTGATAGCTATTGAGTACACTTCAGAAAGTATCCTTATTTCTTGGTTTTTCATTTACAATCAGTTGGTCTCTTATTCTAAGCATCTTAACTTCCAATAGTAACCTGACAAATGAATTGCAATATTTTTAAAGCCTATAATGTTCTTGTTTAAAGACTTGAAATGAAAGAAATCTTTCCTTATGACAATAGCTAAAAATTTCTTCTTTAGGGAAACTCTTCTAGCCTAACACACCTTACAATGATTCTGGGTAGGATACTTCATTCTAACGAAATTATATCTTTATAAAGGAATTGTAGTAAATTGTAGTAAATTCACTAAGCAAAAATATTCATACTGGGAGGCTGGAAAATAACTTTCATGCTTTACCAGATGAAAGATAATAGAGTGATCTTTAACCTAAGAAAACAGAATATTATATTATATTTGGAGTTGAGAATGATCTTAGAGGTCATTTAACGTAAACCTCCTCCATTTTAAATTTGAGGAAACAAATAAAAATGAAGTTACTTGCTTAAGGCCATACTGACTACTAATTTTTAGAGTCAAGACTTCCCACACTCCAATACCTGGTGTTTTTTTTCTGCTAAATCAGGATGAAGATCATTTTGGGAATTATATGAAAGCTTGATTAGAGCTGAAGATGCTAGAACCTAGGAGACTAATTCTGACATAAAAGTTATTTGCACTCTCCACATCTCCTCCTGGCCTTGCACTCCAACATTATGCCTTATCTGCAATGTCTCCTTGCAACATTCATCAGTTCATGTGGCCCTCTGAACCCTGGAACACCACTCTGTTTTGTTTTGCCCCTTCTCCTTTTGGAAAGTTCCTGCTGAGTCTTCATTTTGAGGAGAAGCCAGTCATCATTCCCCTCCCTGCTTTTGATTTTCCAGCCTTCATTATCATGCCCCCATATGAGTATGTTCGCAGCCTTCCCTTACTTACAGCTCCCTTTTGTGTGTTGTTTTCCCCATTAAATTGTAAGCTCCTTGAGGGTATGGACTGTCTTTCTTTTTTGCTTGTACTTGCGTCCCCAACACAAAGCACAGAGAATGACATATTGTAAGCACGTGATAAATGCTTTTTTGCCTTACCAAATGCATATATCTATCTCTTCATATTATCATCAAGTTAATACAATTCTGAAATATTCCCTTAATTACCAATGATATCATTAGCATAAGCATTGTTGTATCTTGTTACTTTCTCACATTTCCTAGTTACTTTTGTGTTCTTAAAAACATTTCCTTAAATAATTCCAATATTCATATTTTCATTTCCACATACATAGTCAAAATAAACTTCTCTTTGAAAGCTTTCCCATTTTGAAAGTGCACAACAGTGAATTTATGTGTTTCTTAAAACCTCAACTTCATTGCAATCAGTAGGCTCATAAGGAAAAATACTTATATTTTCCCCATTGAGTAACAATAGTAGAAGAGTTTGATAAGCATATGCATACAAATACATACACACCCACAAACATATTTTTCCCCTCCAAGGGAAAAAACAGGAATAGTAGTTTTCAGAGAACATTTTGTCTGAATAATATTTATGTAAGATTCAGTACCTGCTGAGAAGGTAATTTGCTCTTATTTGTTAGTCTCTGCTTTTTGATTCCATCATGGAAAAGTTTTCTCCTGATGTACTCTTCTGTTTCAAATTGATGCAATTTTAAATCAATTTCTTTTTCCTCTTTATCAGTTTGGTCTTCTTTATTATTTTTCTTCCTTTGGTCCATACTCCTATCATCATTCTTTGAGCTATATTGGGATGGTTCAGAAGAATTTTCTGAAAGTCTTATATTTTGATCAACAGCTCTTTCATCTTCAGCTATTCCTTCTGCTACCATTGCCTGTCAGACCAAAAGTTAAATACATGTTCAGGAACAAAACCAAGAAATTTCCTCAAAAATGCAGTAAAACTTTATTGTAAGTAAATTGAGCATCATGTTGTTTGATTGGTGGTCGGAATCCTAGCCTTATAGGCATAGTAAGGGATCTTATTTTTTTCTCAAATCCAATCATGTAAGCATTCATGTTATTTCCCATTCTGATATTGTTCTGGAGTACCCCAGGATGATAGCACACATAGCTATTCCTCATTATTGAATCAGTAAGAATCTCCTAAGTCACATTTATTGAATGAAATATTTTCTTTTAGTTTTTAATTCTGTTCCTAATATAAACACTAGAAATAAATGAAGTTAAAGTTGATATCCATATGTAATGAGACTGAAAATGTACTCTATTGTCATTATTGCTGATTAGCAAGTTTTGTACTATATCCTAGACTGTAACTGTCTGATAATCAAAATGTTCTATTAGAATGTGAACTTCTGTATCAGTCTCACAACCCAGGTATCTGTGTCTATTACAAAATCATACATGTGTATGACTATATGTGTAGATGCATATGTGTGTATATGTATTTTATATGCATCTACACATATATACACACATACATGGCATATAGGTGCCTAAATTAATATTTGATTGCTTTATTTATGTGTGTATATAAATTTAATATTTATATATGCATATCTATCTCTATCTTTTGGTCTATCTCTCTATCTATCTACTTACCCCCCTCCCAACCTGCTTATCTATGAATGGCCAAAATAGATGTCACCAACTAGAAGCCAAGTGCATGGGGGTAGGAGTTTGGAAAAACTCCTAGTTTACAACAGTACCTGGGTTGTGAAACTAACACAGAACTCCACATTGTAACTGATATCCCTGGATAAAGGTTCATGGTAAGGAAAGGTTCTGGTGAGTCATTTTTGCGTAATTACTATGATACTTTCAACTATGCTTCAGGGTGAATGATAGGTATAATTAATTTAGAAGAATAAAATAATAAGTTAACATCTATCCGGAGGCTGAGTGATAGATGACAGTGTCTTATGGTTAGTTTTATCCCTATGTTTATATAAGACTTTAAGGTCACAATAATAATACCTGAGCTTTTTCTTCTCTTTTCTGCCGATATAACACTGCCTGGCATTTTATCTCTTTTTTCTTAGTTTCTTTAATAGTTATTCGATTCTGTTTTTCATAAGCCATGATGACCACTGCTAGGATCAAAGTCATCAGATAAAAGGAGCAGAATATAATTATGGCAATAAAAAATATTACATAGATCTTCCCAGCAGCACGTAGGACCTGAAAAAGGAGAAAGGAAATGCTTTGTTTTTCTATTTCCTCATTCGTATTTTATTTTTCAACAATACAAAGAAATTTTAAAGTTATTTATCATTATTTAAAATTTTTACTTTCCTGGATAGGCAATCAATGGAAAGACCAAGTACTTTAATTTTACCTCACACTATGTATACACTGAAGAATAAGGTTATATATTTAAAAAAATAAAAATATTACATGGAGAGATCATTGGATCTGGAATTACAATAATTGTCCAAATCCTGTATCTGCCACTTATTTATCATTTGTGTCATCTTGGGTAATTCATGTCACCTCTCTGGGCCTCAGTTTCTCTATTTGTAAAATGAAAGGCCTCGATAACTTCTAAGTTCTTTTCCTATTCTATAGCTATGATTCTATGATCTCAACTAAAAGTAATTAGAATTGAAACAAAAAGTATGTGGATGAAATACTATTTAAATGGAAAGTTAGGAATTATGGTTCCAGAACTGGAAGGAAAGACTAAGAAGGCAGCCAGGGAGGAAAATGAAGCATACCTTCAGCTGTACTGAAGGGATATAGTGAGTCCCTATGAGTTACAGAGAACTAAAGATTTTGATGCCCTTTGTGGATAATAATGAAAATAAGGCAAAGACACTGAAGGGTCCTACATTAGTGGTGGTAGGAGACAGCCACAGTTTATGTTCTGGTTATATGCACCTTTTTCTGGACCCTAAGAACCCAACTTCACTAAAGATGTCAAACTGCGGAGGCCTGCTTCAAGTGGTTCAGACTGGCAAAATGACTGAAGCCCTTAAATACTCTATGCAGGGAATGGGATACATGGCCCCAATTAGTATTATCTGACTCTACCAATAATACACACACTCCACATCCAGAATGAGCTCTGGGGAAAGTGTCTATACTGACTATCTTACCAGTATTTAGTCAGAGAGAACTACAGGAGCTCTAGAACAAATTGATGTCCTAAAAAGACCTCTGACCATGGAGGGGTCCTGTTAAGCAAATGCACATCTCCTGGACTAACACAAGTCCTTCATCCCCAAACTGAACCCCCACACACAATTTACTGTTTTACATTTACTGTTCTAACTCATATGTGACTACTTGTAGCCTCTTCTTGTAGTCTGAATTGTTGGTTCTTTTAACTTTTTATTTGTACATAACCACTCCACACCATCACTATAACATTCTATAGTTTAAGCAAATATGGTTTCACTAGGTTTCTTTGTGTTTTCTCGACCAGGTATCAGATAAGATTCTTTGATTACAGTTCTACATGTATGTGCACATTTGCATGCATACCCAGGGTTCTGTGAATTTAGAATTGATTCTTGTTAAATTTTCACGAAAGAAGAAAGTCCCTCCATCACCTCTTATGGGGATTATTATAAAAGTCTTCTAATTGGGCTTCTTGACTTAAGTCTCTCTCTACTCTCACCCATGCTACACAAAATTGGCAAAGTAATTCACCTTGAACACAGGAATGCATATGATTCCATGACTCATTAAAGTCTGGTTCCTTCATATTGACCCTAGGAAAAACATAACCTCTTCTCTCTTTTTAAAGGCCTACATAACATTGTTCTAATCTAGGTTTCCTCCTCATTGGTTATTCCTACTTCTCTCATTCTCAGTGTCAGTCAGCCCTGCCATCTCCTATTTCCATGCCTTTATACTAGCTTTCCAGACAGCTAGCATACATTCCCTTATTATTTCAGCCTCATTTAAACCCTCTCTTCCTTTAGGACATAGCTTAAAGACTATCTTCTGCATGAAGTTCACTTTCTAAAACTACCCTCCATTTAAAATTATTACGTATATTCACTTTATATTTATGATGCACACATTTTTATGTTTACATGTAGCTGTTCAATCTCTGCTTAAAATGTAAGGTCCTTGTGAACATGTAGTGTCATTATGTGTTCTTTGATCTATAACCTCTAGCATTATGCATCTAATATAATAAGTACTTAATATTTGATTGATTGATAAAAAACCCATATAATTCTAAATAAGAGTAAAAAGATGTGACAAAATATGTAGCCTCAGAAAAAAATATGGTGATCATTGTATGACACAAATACAGCTTTAATACTGGAATAAGTAGGATAACTCTTTTAAAAATAAACCATGGTGGAGGGACTTGTAAAACTGCTCTACATTAAGATGTAAATTAAAGATAAAGTTATATTTTATATGTAAAATATAATATTTTTCTAGGCTCTCACCTGTTGGTAAACATTTTCCCAATAGTCCAAGGTCATTAATCTAAATAGGGTCAACATAGCCCAACTAAAATTATCAAAACTTGTGTAGTTGTGATCAGGATTCATGCCAGCTTTCATACACATATATCCCTCTGGACACTCACTACACATATAAAAAGATAGAAATTATTCATTTTAGGTTGGTTTCTGATTATGTCACAACACAGGTAATAAATAACACAGAAATAAATTTCAAGACAAAGTACCAAATCCAAACATAGAACTCACTACCAAATGTTCTATATACAACTGCTTTCAGTTACAGTAATCAAATTCAATCCCCAATCAATAAAGAATGTAGAGTGAGATACATTTTGAATTAGTCTATACATCTTACAAATAAGTTCAAATAATCCTTTAGGTTAGTAATTATTATAATATAGTATAAAGAAAGATGATCTCAAAGCCAGGAAGAGTTGGTTCAAGTCCTACCTTTAGTACTTGACTGGTTATGGGACTTATAAGTCATTTAACCTCAATACTGTAGAGATCCCTGTAGTTCTATAAGTTATAAGGAAGGTGTTTTTTGCATTAATAGAGGAAATTTCTTTACCTTGGAGTTCTCCTCTATCAAAGAAATCACAGACCCAGTTGTTGCACACTAAATCTGAAGTTCAAATCCCAAAGGCCACTTTTTACCTTAGAAAAATCATTTACTTCTCTGTACTTTCCTTTGTGAAATGTGGGGTTAGACTAGATGATCTATAATTTCCCTTCCAGCTCTAAATATCTAAGTCTATGACTTAGTGATCCAAAGGTTTTTGCCAAACTTTTTTTTTTCTTTTTGGAGGGGAGAAGGTAGGGCAATTGGGGTTAAGGGACTTGCCCAAGGTCACATGGCTAGTTTTTATGTTAAGTGTCTGAGGCCACATTTGAACTCTGGTCCTCCTGACTCCAGGCACTCCACAGTGCCAAACTTTTAATTGTACACTAATTCTTCCTTCAGTTAAATCTCATTTCATTCAGTAAATATCTTTTAAGAACCACAAACAAGATATGTGCTACACCTTGCATATATGAAGAGACAAAAGACATAGCTCTTGCCCTTGAAAAAGTTATCATCCCAATGTTGGTAGGGGAGTGGGAGATGAGACATGCATCAAATGATAATGCAAGTTATACAGTGTTGCAAGATATATAATGAATGGGGTAAAATGGAAAGGGAAAGAAAAAAGTGATTACTTCTTCCTGAAGATAACAAGGAAGTTGTAATGGTTAGATATTTCCTGAGCTGATCCTTGAAGAAAGAAAATGATTTCAATAAGAAGAGATGGGACAGAGGTTGAAGAAATTCCATTGAGGACTTTTTGCTCAAAGAACTGTTTAGCTGAAGACTGAATAAGATTGGTGAATTACCAAAATAATCCATTTTGATTGGAATATAGAGTGCATGAAGGGGAGTAACATGCAAAATTAAATTCAAACCAAACTGAAGGATTTAGCCCTCCTGTGGTAGAAGATGGTATTTTGTTGGGTAGGCAAAGAAAAACCAATTAAAGTTTTTCACTGCTTGTTAGGATAAAATTGTATCCAACAGAATGTAATATGTAAGTCTGAAAACAGAGCTCTACTATTGTGGGTGGGTTTTATCTTCAGATATATCTTTAAGCCAATCCATAATACCCATTTGTTGAGTCTGAGCAAAGCTTCTTGGTACCTAAGCCATCTACAAACAGGTTGGAAGCTACATATTTTTATTCAGAATGACTTGAAAACATTATATCACCTTTTAGCAAGTTCTTTAAACATTCACACACACACACACACACACACACACACACAGAGCCCCATTGTTTTTATAATTAGATAGGCACCTTGAGGGCAAGGGCAATGTTTACTTATCTTTGCATCCCTAGGAAAGCCCCTCATAGTTCATGACATATGATAGGTACTTGAGAAATATCTGTAGCAGGATTTTCTTAAATACTAAAATAATAGTGGGGAATTGTGTATGTGTATGTGTGTGTGTGTGTGTGTGTGAGTGTGTGTGAGTATGTGTTTAAAGGAAGTAGTATGGCTTATATTATAATGATAATATTCCATATAGTAATGCTTTGAAGTAAAACCTTCAACCAAGAAGGTTACAAGGGCACTAACAGAGCTCCCCCAAAGTGGAATGATTTTCTTTAGAAAACAGGGAATTCCTCCCTCACTAGAAAATCTTCAAGCAAATGTTTAAAGGTAACTATTGGGGTATGTTGTAATAGAGATTCTTCTTTCATATACAGACAGAAATAGTTGGCTTCTTAGGACCCCTTCTGACTGTAAAATTTTATGATTCTTTATGAATATAGTTGTTACCATCAAAACCTTAGGTTATCTATAAAGATGTGTTAAGAATACTTGTGGGGGGGGCGGCTAGGTGGCGCAGTGAATAGAGCGCCGGCCCTGGAATCAGAAGGACCTGAGTTCGGAGCCGGCCTCCGACACTTAATCCGCACAAACAAAAACCTAGCCGTGTAACCTTGGGCAAGTTACTTAACCCCAATTGCCCTAAAGGGGCGACTAGGTGGAGCAGTGAGTAAGAGTGCCGGCCTCGGAGTTTGGATGACCTGAGATCAGATCCGGCCTCAGAAAATGAGCACCCACGCATAAATCAAATGACTAGCCGTGTAACCTTGAGCAAGTTACTTAACCCCAATTGCTTAAAAAAAAAAAAAGAATACTTGTGGGGGCGGAGCCAAGATGGCGGAGTAGAAACAGCTCTTCCAAGCCTCTCTGCCCCCAGATTCCCCTCAAACTATGTAAAAGGGGACTCTGAACAACTTCTGGAGCCCCATCACTCACAGAACGACACAGAGAAGCTAACCTCCCGCTGAGGACAGCCCAGCAGCCCTGCAGGAAGGACCAGCGCAGCGGTCTGGGAGCCGGCAGCGCGCGCGGGAGCCGAGCCGAGCCCAGGTCCACGTGAGCTGAGGTTTTAGCCCCAGGGCGGCAGGGCCAGCAGCCAGCTGGAGGAACCCCAGAACACCAGGAACCCTGGCGACTCCAGAATTATCAACATAGACATGCCTAGGACAAAGTAAGAGGTTAGTGTCCTATGGACTTTGGGACCTGTATTTGGGGAATGCGTCAGCTCCCTCCCCTGGGGGCTAGAAGCTGCTGAAGAGACACACCATTTTGTAGTTTTCAGAGGCAGATCCGGCTCCCAGCCTACAAATCTTGGGGAGATCCAGCGATCAGTCTTGGGGGGTAATCGCTCTTGCTTTAACCTCCCTGGATCTGGATTGTGATCTAGGGTGGAAGTTGTGGGTGGGTTTACAGCTTGCCAAAAACGGAAGTTGCCCCCCACACGTTCGGGACAAAAATTCCTCTAGCTGGCCTTAATGCCATAGTGTGGCAACAAGCCCCAAAGTCAAGCAATTAAGTGGCAACATGCCAAGGCAAAAGAAACGGAAAAATGCAGCCCTGGACTCCTATTTTGGGGGCATGGAGCAGGAGAAGGACTGTGAGGTCAGAAGTCCTGCTCCAAAGGCCCCAGGGGAAAACATGAGTGGGGTGCAGGCCATAGAGGACCTTAAGAAGGACTTTGGAAATCAAATAAGAGAAGTGGAGGAAAAATTAGAAAGAGAAATGAGAGGGATGCAGGAAAAGTGTGAGATGAGGGTCAACAGCCTGACTGAAGAAAATAACACCTTAAAAAATAGACTAGCTCAAATGGCAAAGGAGGCCCAAGGGGGCAACGAGGAGAAGAATGCCTTGAAAAGTCGAATTTGCCAGATGGAAAAAGAATCTCAAAAGTTCACTGAGGTGATTCATTCCTTCAGAGTTAGACTGGAGCAAATGGAAGCTAGTGACTTTATGAGAAATCAAGATGCTGTTAAGCAGATCCAAACAAACGAAAGATTAGAAGGCAATGTGAAATATCTCATGGGAAAAACCACTGACCTGGAGAATAGATCCAGGAGAGACAATTTAAAAATTATTGGACTGCCTGAAAGCCATGATCAGGGAAGGAACCTAGAAATCACCCTTCAAGAAATTCTCAAGGAAAACTGCCCTGATGTTTTAGATCCAGAGGGCAAAATAGAGGTTGAAGGAATCCACCGATCACCTCCTGAAAAAGATCCCAAAAAGAAAACTCCCAGAAGTATTATAGCCAGGTTCCAGAATCCCCAGATCAAGGAGAAAGTACTACAAGCGGCCAGGAAGAGACAATTTCAATATTGTGGAAACACAATCAGAATAGCCCAGGACCTGGCAGCTTCTACACTGCGGGATAGAAGGGCATGGAATATGATATTCCAGAGGGCAAAAGAGCTGGGAATGAACCCAAGGGTCACCTACCCAGCAAAACTGAGTATTTTGTTTCAGGGGAAAATATGGTCATTCAGTGCAATAGAGGACTTTCAAGCATTTTTGAGGAAAAAACCAGAGTTGAATAGAAAATTTGACACCCAGACACAAGAAGGAAGAGATGCCTGAGAAGGTAACCAGGGAAAAGAAATCAAAAGGAACTTATCAAAGTTGAACTATTTACATTCCTATATGGAAAAGCAATAACGGTGACTGATGATATCTTTCTCACTATGAAAATAATGGAAGAAGGGGGTGTGGTCATATGGATACATATGTGAATGTGTGTGTATATGGTTACAGTTATATATGGATAGAGGGCATAGGCTGAATTTGTTGGGAAGGGAGAATACTCAAGGGATGAAATTATGAGGTGAGAGAGGAAAGTGGCAAGAGGAGATGGGGAGAGACAGGGTAGGGTAAACCATCCCATGTAGAAGAAGCAAGGGGAAGTAGTTGCAAAGGAGGGGGAGAATAAGGAAGGCTAAAAAGGCAAAACCACATTCACATTGAATTTGGTTCAGGGAGAAAATGACATACATACCAAATGGGATATCTCAACCTGCAGCAGGATAGGGGGAAGGGGGATGAGAGGAGGGATGATGGATGGGAGGGTATCCTTGGGGTGAGGGGAGGTTGGAAGTACCCACTATAGAAGAGGGACAGGATCATGTAGGGAATGGACCAGGTGGGGGGTGGGATGAGTGGAGGGAATTATAAGCAGCCTTGTACAATATATCTACTATGATAATGTTTTGCATAGCTAGACATGTACAACATATACTGAATTACTTATCTCCCAAGAAGGAATGGGTGACAAGGGAGGAAGGAAATGGATCTGAAATGTGAGGTCATAACATTAAATGTTTCAAATATATATAAATACTATTATTAATACTCTTTTGCTTGTAATAGGGAGATAAGATGTGCAGGCATTGGGACACAAAGATTCACCTTCCTCTAATGGAAAAGCCGATGGGGGTATGGGAGAGAGCAGATTGGAGGAAGCGATATCTTGTGGGACTACTATTCTGGGAGGTTGGGTAGGGGAATAACGGGGGGAAAATGATTGTAACTCAAAATCTGGCGGAAATGAATGATATAAAACAGAAGTTAATAAAGCATTTGTTTAAAAAAAAAAAGAATACTTGTACTCTTTACCTCGAGAAATTAACTGTCAGAAAAACACTTAAACTGTGAGTGCTATATAAACTGGGGGTATTGTTGTATTTTTTGTATATCTTTTGTACTTTGCAATATTTTTGTATCTTTCACATCACATCACATCCCAATACAACATTTGGTACATTTCAGAAACTCAAAGAAAGAATATCTGACTCATGTTACATCACAATCCAATATAATCTATAGAGCAAAACAACATAATTCAATACTACTTACCCTGTATATGTGCTGTTCCCACAAAGGAGAGCATCCTTTTGTCCTTCCAAATAATAAAAATAGTCTATTTGGAAAGAATGCGAATAAGATAATTTATTACTTCTGAATTACCTAGGACATTAGAAGCTCATTTATATCTATACCATACAGCAGGTGATATTTTTCCTGTCCTCCCCTTTCTATATTTCTTAGTGTTGAAGAATCTAGAGAGGGAATAAATACAAAAATCATAAAATCCAAGCTTTGCTTTTTACAGATGGAAAAACTGAGGTCCAGAAAGAGTATAAGATTTTCCCAAGATCACGTATATAATAAATATCAAGGTTGCGAATTGAATCATGTGCCTCCAATTCTAAAATAATTACTGTCCCCATTCTGCAACACTCTCTCCTTCTTACCCCACTATGTGACCAGTCCTGTCTTCAACTTTTTGACATATTTCACAATGAAACAGAAATGTCTGGAAGGATAATGAATTATTTTCCCTTGGAACTCACATACCTCTCTATTGCATTTAACTGTATTTTATAAAAGAATAGATTTCATCTGAGTATGAGTCTTATGTTCCTTCTAAACTGAAAGATCTATGTATTCTCTACTTCCAACATTATGTTTGCACACAATACTAATTCAATAAAGATTTGTCAAATTGAACCATAATCACATGAAAAAACCTCTTTCACTTAAACCAAAGAAATTGTTATCTTGGTTCTCAACTTTGCACCCTGAAGAAGGATATGGTATACAGGGGACAAATACAACTCTAGGCCCACAAAGAAATGCATACCCACAGGTAGAATGACAACTATAAATTGCCTAGGTTTTTATTTCTGTCTTTGTATCTTTAGCATCAAACTGCATACAGTAAATGGTTAAATAAATAAATACTGAATAAAAAACTATCAGGTATATTGAATCTCTCATTCTAGTTTGTTGTTTTCAAATTTAACCTGAAAGCCCTGACTTTTCTCTTTCTGTTCCTTTAAATTGACTTCAATCCTTATTTGCTGGTTTAATTTATATCCTGTATCCTAAGTCTGATGTAGTAGAAAGGGCATTAGCTTGGGAATTGTGTCCCTAGGTTCAAATTCTGATATTGATACATAATAATGAGTTTTTATATAAAACATTATATATAATGTGTGTCTGAGGAGAGAGGGGAGGGTTGGATGGGAGAAGAGGGGAGAGGGAAGGAGAGAGGAGAGGAGAATAAAAGCAGAAAAGAGAAAGGAAGAGGAAAAATGGGGCAGGAAGTAAAAGAGAGGAGAAAAGGAAGGGAAGCAAGGGAAGAAAGGAGAGGAGAGAAATAAAGGGAGGAAGAGAGAGAAGAAAGGGGAAGAGGAGAGGAAAAGAAAGGAGAAAGACAGGGAAAAGCAGAAAGAACCTTAAATAATACTTATATAGATTTCCAAAGAAAAATTCTGTGATTAAGAAGGTGACTCCTATCAATGAGTTTTTCAAATATTAAATTTGTGGATGAAATAATAAAAGCTGGGAGATATGGCTAGAGAGATTTTATATACTTACCTTTCTTTCATTTCCTGAACTCAGAATTCCATCTCCTGCCAATGCTTCATATGGGCCCTCTCTATTGATAGAATACATTCCTCTCTTAACCTACATTTCTAATCATCTTTAGATTATTTCAAAGTCCAGCTTACATAATGCCACCTATAGAAAGACTTTTCTGATCCCCAAAGATAATGCTCCTTCCACAAATTATTATATGTGTAGTTATGAAATTTTAAGTCCCCAATAGAATATAAATTCCTCAAGCAAAGGGCAGTCTCACATTGTATATGCTTAACAAATGACTATTAGGAGAAGGAAAGGAGCCCCTTTGGCAAAGAAGAGAAGCACTCAACTGAGCTCTCCCAAATTCCCTTCCAAACAACTCTAAAATAATAATCAAATTCTGGAGCCACAAACCAACAAAAGTCAGGTGAAACAAGTTCCCAGCCCAAAGCAAATTAGGAGGTCAGCAGGAAAGGTGTTCTCTCTAGGGTTGTAGTGGGCACCTGGAGCCCAGCACAGATGGCACAGGCTCTATCTTGATGTTTGCTGCATGACACAGCAGTAGCTTTGGAGGCTCTTATCCCACAGACCATGAGAGGGTTAAACAACTATGCTGGGAAACAGACGCCCAGGCTGAAGTTCTAGGATGGAGAAAGACAGCTTGTATTCACTCATGCTAAGGGAGTAGGAACTCTAGGCTCAATTACAAGTCAGAGGGGAACACTAGCAAATAAAGCTGCAGGAGATTGGAGGATCTGGTCACAGTCCCAGAGTCAAAAGGAGTGCTAATATAGGTGGATACAGGGGAACAAGATAAGAACACAGGCCAGAAAAGCAGTAACCACACCTCTCCTTAGAGCTTATTACCTTGAAAGCACCAAAAACCTACAGACTCTCAGAAATATCTCTGAAAAGAGCAGCAAGAAAGGCCTGAAGTTTGACACACTGTTACCTCTAACCCAGGAGCAGAGCCCAACTGTAAGGTCTGGAATTCCTCTGGCTGGGGAAGACTATACCTTCCCCATAACAGTGTGGTGGTGTTCTTTTGATAACAAAGGAAGAGACCACGTATCTCCAGACTGATCATAGTTTAAAAAAATCATTATGGATACTTACAAAACAGGTACAAACTTTTGCCTGTGGTGGCAACCAGATAGTTCAGTGGATCCCTGCCAAAGAACCCCAAATATCCCCATGGTAGTAATAGAAAACAGACAAAGAGAATGCATAACTACTTATTGGTGGATATTTTGGTTTTCTGCTTAGTAATGAGCTTACGAGTTTTAAGCTCATGTTATGCTCAAAAAAGTTTGTGGGGGAGACTAGTTGCCACAGTGAATAGAGCACTGTCTCTGGAGTCAGGAGGACTTGAGTTCAAATCTAGCTTCAGACACTTACCATAAAAACCAGCTGTGTGACCTTGGGCAAGTCCCTAAACCCCAACTGCCCTGCCTTCCCTCCAAAAAGCCAAAAAAAAAAGTTTGTGTACTGATCATATCCTAGTCATATATAGGTCACTATATTCTTGTTATGGCTTTCACAGGTCATAGTATTTTTTGTTATGACTCAGTATCTAAAACTCTAAAATATAATTTAGTATCTAAGTTATTATTTTTAACAGGTCACCATGTTCAGACTTCCACCTTTCACAGCACTTAAGTTCTCATGACTTTTCACTTATTCCTATATTGTATGACTTTTCCCATTCAGGACCCCACACCAATTTTGACATAAAAGTTAAAAAACAGGTTAGAAAAACTAACAAAAAACAAAACAAGAACCTGACCATAAGAAGTTACTAGGGTGACAGAGAAGATCAAGACATAAACCCAGAAGACAACAATGTCAAAACAGCTACAAGCAAAGATTCAACGAAAAATGTGAATTGGATACACAGCCAAAAAGAAGTCCTAAAAGCACTCAAAAAAAGATTTTCAAAATCAAAGAAACATTAGGAAAAGAAATAAGGGTTACACAAAAAACAGAGAGTCAAGAGCTTAGTAAAAGAGGCATAAAAATCCATTGAAGAGAACTCCTTAAGAATAGATTAAAAAAGAAGTACAAATCTTACAGAAGAAAATAATTCCTTAAAAATAAGAATTGGGCAACTGGAAGCTAATGACTCTATGAGCTACCAAAATCCAATAAAATAAAATCAAAAAAGGAAAAAAAGAAGAAAATGTGAAATATCTTATTGAAAAAACAAGGGACCTGGAAAATAGATTAAGGAAAGATAACTTAAGAATTACTGGACGACTTGAAAGCCATGATTTTTTTAAAGATCTTAGATATCATATCTCAAGAGATTATCAAGGAAAATTACCCTGACACCATAGAACAAGAGGGTAAAATAGAAATCAAAAGAATCTACCAATCATTTCCTGAGAGAGATTCCAAAATGAAATCCAAGGATTACTGTAACCAAATTCAGACATGAACAATGTGTGAATTTATTTTGTTTGACTGTGCATCTTTGTTACAAGAAAAATACTTTTTAGAAGGTGAAAACTGATATAGAAGAAAAAATCAGTGAAAACTTGATAAAATACACTAAGTAGAGCAGAAAAAAGTTCAGAAAGAGAAATTAATAAGTAGGGCACATACTGCCTTATGAACATACAACATATATTCTATACATTATAGATATTGGAAGTGTCATATAAAATATTTTATCCCCTAATTCATAAATGAAAATATTTGTGTTTGTCTACAATTGTCAAATTCATACTAAAAAAAAAGAATTTGGAAAAAATAAATGGCATACTCAGTATAGTTTCAATGAGAAATAAATTAATGCATCCCTATAGTTTAAAAAGTCAATTTAAAAATAAATGTCTCTCATGCTTATGATTTGGAACCCTGCCACCAAGTGGAACACTAAGCAGAACTTGCAATATCTTATCTGTAACTGGAAATTTTTTAATTAGAATTTCCTACTATAATTTTGTTCCTAGTTATTTTGAAATCTTTTTGCTTCAGGGGAAAGGGAAATGCTCAGTGTTAAACATTCAAGAACATGAATTGTTTGTAGCAATAAAGCTAAATGTGTACATAAAAACACAGAGAAATAAAATATAAAGGTCAAAGTTTGGTGTCTAAGAGATGCCATGGAAATAAGAAAAGGAACATGATTCTCGCTTTACTTCTGTATTTATTGGAAGTGTTTTTATTGTTTTCTCATTATAAATATATTTTTATTTTAGAAACTTTTCATCATATTAAAATTAGATCCTTCTTTGCTTATAGTACTTAGCCTTCATCTCCCATCCAGCTTATAACTGTCTCCAGACTTAGCCCTGTGTTTTCCATCATTTGTCTTATTAATGTTTTTGTTGTATTTTTTTTATAAATTCCCTTCCTGTTTTATGTATTTCATTCCTATGATTATATTTGCTTAAACTTATTTGATGCAATTCTGTTCCCATAGGCTCTCTTCCTTATATTATTGATCCCCCGATTCCATTTGATAATCCTCACTTAGTTTGGAGCGTTTACTTATTTTGATTTCTTTTTATTTCTTTAAATATTATCCCTTCTGATTTTTTCTCAGTTTCATGTTTAGTTCAAGATCTCCCTATCAAACTTCTTACTTTGGTTAATTTTATTTTTACTGAACCTGTTTCTAAGAATTTTTTCTTTACTTTTTTCACATCTTTATTAAATACTTCCTTCCAGTCTAGACAGAAACTTATCCTTTACTTTGTGTGCTGTACCTTCATTCATTCTTTTCTTAATTGCTTCATGGAGTTAAAAATTCTGAAGTATGGAGTTTGTGTGCTCTCTTCTATCCAATGTCTGTTATTGGTTTTGTAATTTGTCCAACCATCCTTTTTTGTACTATTTCATTCTTTGCACTATCAGTTTGTAAGAAAAGTAATACGTCAGGGTGACTAGATGGCACAGTGAGTAAGAGCACCGGCCCTGGAGTTGGGAGGACCGAGGATCGGTTTCAGACTCAGAAAATGAGCACCCACACACAAATAATGACTGGCCGTGTATCCTTGAGCAAGTTACTTAACCCCAATTGCTTTAAAAAAGAAAAGAAAAGAAAATCAATATATCTAAACAGAGCCATCTGGTAGAAATGACCATATATCATGGATGATGTCCTCTAGTTGTCCCCATGACTGTTCTCCTTCTCAGTGACCATACTGTCTCATCACTGGTTCTATCTTCTCCTTCCCCACATCCCCTTCATTCTGTATGCCAGTTGTCTCTAAGAGCTCATATATCTTTTTTTTCCAAAATAAGGTTATCTATGGAAGTGCAATACTCTTTAAGAGATGACTGACTTTCAATTGAATGAGAACTCCATTAAAATTATCTTGAGATCCACATCTCTTTTCACAAATCTATACCATTTACTTAATGAGGCTACCCTCCTCCCTTGTTTTGAGACTCCCCACTTCATGTGATGTCCCCCAGACTCAATCCTTCCCTTATGTCACCTTTCTCACATTCTCCTAAGACCCAATTTCTTGCCAAGAATCTACAAAAATAGCCATCCATTCCCTATTTATTTACCCACAGACTTGGTAAACATGCATCATCCATTTCCCCCTGCCCCCATCCTTCCTTTTATGTGTTTATGAACAATGAAACATCATACATAATGACAACACAACAAACAGGAACAAAGCAATCAAATTTGAATGCTTCAACATTTTAGTGAACAAGCTTGGCTCCAAAGAAGATATATAAAAAAGTAGCTCCACCTTCCCAACTATTTGTGTATATGGGAAACTATGGGTATGGAACATGACATAAAATGCCAGCCTTTAAAAATGTTTTTTGTTACTTTTGCTGCCCTTCCCCCCTTTTTGCTTTTTGATCTGTTATAGGGAAGAAGGAATAATACAAGAGAAAATGTGGGGATCTAAAAACAAAATATATTCATAAAAACTTTTTTTTTCCAAAAAGATAAAATGAAATTGAGTACAGACAGGAGAAATTGGAAATGGCACAATATCCTAAGGAGACAATTTCTAAAACAGGGTACATAAGACACTGGGGTATTGCAAAAAATAAATAAAACATTATAATATTTTAATCTTAAAAACAAGAAATTAATTGAACTTTACTAACTGTGCAAGGTATGATACTTAAGCTTTTCTGAAGGAGCAGTGGGAGTTCCAAAATATTGAGTGATTAACAGAGATTCCCTATCTTTATTGTTTTCATATATTCTGACATATGTCCATTTATTTATACATGCCCAATTAAGTGGGATTGTAGATTGCCCAATTTTAAGTAAATATCCAAGTGTATAAAATATGTTTATGAAGAAATCAAGGACGAGAGAAATATTAACAGCATGAAAAAAATGTGCAAGAGAAATGATACTTCCTTACTCCTAGTATGAAGTATTCAAACATATTAAGTTGTAAAAAATAGCACTTTAATCAGGTTTGACAAAAATTCTGAAAAGAATTTTGAAATTATCAGGACAATTTGAGATATGAATTAACATTCATTATCATTGAGCAATGATTCTCACCCAAACTTCATATTGTGGCTTGAAATATTGGCTAAATTAAACTATGAGGCTATTGCAACTAGCAAGGCATCGAAAACTAATCATTTGTTGCTGAAACATTTTTAAAAGTCTCAAATCTATACACTTAAAAATCCTTATAGAAATGAGATTTTCTAACGTTTTTCAAAAGTCTTCAAATTTGAGAGCCTGAGAATGCATTTGTTAAAAATAATAAAATATGGGGCGGCTAGGTGGCGCAGTGAATAGAGCGCCGGCCCTGGAATCAGAAGGACCTGAGTTCGGAGCCGGCCTCCGACACTTAATCCGCACAAACAAAAACCTAGCCATGTAACCTTGGGCAAGTTACTTAACCCCAATTGCCCTAAAGGGGCGGCTAGGTGGCGCAGTGAGTAAGAGCGCCGGCCTCGGAGTTTGGATGACCCGAGATCAGATACGGCCTCAGAAAAGGAGCACCCACGCATAAATCAAATGACTAGCCGTGTAACCTTGAGCAAGTTACTTAACCCCAATTGCTTTAAAAAAAAATAATAATAATAATAAAATATAACCGTTCCTGACTGGTTCAGATTAAGAGCTGATTAACATAACTGAAAACAGAAATTTACTTATTGAATTAAAAAAACTAAATGTAGTTTTTGGATGGCGTGGAAAATGATTAATGTATTTTCATAAACATAGCTATAAAGGTCTTTATACCATTTTGGATTTGTATATTTTGAAGTAACTTTTTTCAGTAAAGAAAGCAATTAAATTTAAATAATTTTAAATTCTAAATTTTAATTTAATAATATTATAATTATATTATATATTATAAAATAATAATTAATAAAATTTAAATTTCAAATAAATAAATAAATACTAAGTGAACTTAGTACCAAACTTTCAAAGCCCAGTATCACAAAGTGTTAAGCCAAGATTTTTAAAAAATGAAACATTCAATCACACTACTCTGAGACCAAAGTTTCCTTTGTTAAGTGAAATAAAAAGATAATAAATATTTAAAATTTTATATGTTGTGTATATATATATCAGTATGATAGTATAGGTTTATAATTTATAAGTAAATATGCATATGTTGGATGGTACTCAAAAGATTTTTACTTATAGGATGGTAAATCAAAAGTTTGGAAAATACTGACCTCAGGAATTATAGCTAAGAGCTTTTTATATAAGAGAAAATATGTTTACCTGACCATGAACTAAAAAGGATTCTCTATTAGATGCATTTTAAATCTAAATAAAATCTTTTTGAAACCAAAAGAAATTTGATTGCCAAGGAAAATACTGTCAAAAATTTTTATTAACAACTTTAAAAAATACAGAACTATCAATGATTGATGATTTCATATGGAAGAAGGAATAATTCTGACAGAGGTGTACTTCAAAGTACTCTGCATATAAAAATGCAAACATGCATTCTAAGTGCATAGGAACAGAAATTCTAGTAATATATGCTGTTTTCTTAGCCTATTGGATTCAGAATTCCTATAAACAACATTACATTTTTATGGATTTTTTAGGTTTACAAAGTTTTTTCTTCAAAAAAAAAACAAAAACAAAAAACCAAAGCTTGTGAGATAGGTCATATAATTAAGCTTCTCTATTTTCCAGATAAGGAAAACGTACCTCAAAAGAGGTTAAATGCCATAGTCACATAGAAAGAAAATAGGACTTGAACCCAGTCTCTGAGTCTTCTATAGTTTCAAGTCTGTACTATTCTATACTATGTATCTCATGGCACCTTAGCAAGGTTAGTTTTTTTAGTAACAAATTTCAAAAAGAGCTCTCAATTTTGACTCAATTTCCACCTCTCTCCGGCAGCATTAAAACCTATTTTCCTTTGGTCTTTTTATGATATAACTTGCAGGATAATTCTCTTGCTCATTTTTCTTGATTTCAATATTTGCAGAGAAAACTGATATCTTTTCAACTCAGATGGGAAAGAGATGGCTAATGAAAAAAGTAAGAATGATATAAATTCCTACTCAGTTAATTCATTTGATCCATTATAATTTCTCTGGTGTCTGGCATTAGCACATTTGCTAGAAGCCTACATGTGTTTAGTTAGACACTTACCTTCATTGTCCCATGGTATTCCAGTGAAATTTCCAACTCCTCGAGGCCATCGCAGACATTTCTGCTTCAGTTTGCCCATAAATAGTTGCATTCCCATGACAGCAAAGACACTCAAGCAAAACATAATCAGAATCACCATCTGAGAAAACATCTTCACTGACCGAGTCAGTGTGCCTATAACAGATCTTGGGCCTGCAAACAGGAAGGACAAAGTAGCAATGCTGGGATGAAATAAATCAGAGTAGATCCATTATAAAGTCTCTTACTAATTAGAAAAAATGTCAATGTTTCAAACCAATGACCATGTAAGACAAGTGGTTTAGCTCATAGCAAAAGTTTCAGTTCAATGCGTAAATTAACCTGCTTACTGTAAACATTATTAGAACACGTTTCCTAGTGGCAAAATATTCCCTTAAAGATTAACTTGAATGCTCAGATTAATGAGCTGCTTGTTAAGACTTCCTCATAGGAAAAGCAACTATCCATTTAACTGGTTAATGAATAACAAATGGACCACCTATTAATGGGATATTGGTAGAGCAACAAGAAAATGATGAGTTGTAATTCCTGACAAAATGAAAAAAAAAATTATGATACTGTTTAGTGGTATTACCAACAAAAATCAAGATTTTCAAATTTACAAGGTACTTCACATACTTTATCTTATTTGAGCCTCAAAACAACCCTGTGAGGTGGTTATTGCAGGTATCCTCATTCTGCAGATGAGGAAAAAAAGTCTCAGGGAGCTTAAAAGACTTGCTGATGGCCATCTAGCTAATAAGGGTCAGAATTTGAACCCAGATCTTCCTGAATCCAAGTGCAGCATTCTTTCCACTATGTTACTTACATTGCAAGCCACTTCTAGGGTTCTTCAGGAAATTCTTTCTTATCTTATTAAGAATTCAACTTTTCCAGTGGATTGAAATGTCCTATTTTTCACTAAGATTAGGAATTACTCTCTTCATTTCTGTTTTTAGTTGATAGAACACCTATCAACATTTTAACCTATTTTATCTTTTATGTAGATTTGAAAATTCATAGTTTAAACTGAAGTCTTAGAGCCTGCTTTTGGTTAAAAAGTCAATGTTAAATATGTAAAGAATAATTTCCCAATTAAAATATATCAATTAAATATATACATATATATGACCAAAATGTACCAAATATATATCATGCTTTTTGCTAATACAACTATTAAATAATAAAGACCATGATGAAAATATATCCCTCACCATCTATAATTCTCACACCCTACATCCCACCCTCCAAAATCAGTCAGCAAAAAAGTTTCAACGGTTTCAGTATGACAGCTGAAAGGGACCTTAAATGTTACCTAATCCAAGTGAAGTGGCACAGTGGATAGAATGCCCAGTCTGGAGTCAGGAAGACTCATCTTTATGAGTTCAAATCTGGACTCAGACATTTACTATCTGTGAGACCCTGGGCAAGTCACTTAATCCTCTTGGCCTCAGTTTCCTCGCCTGTAAAATGACCTGGAGAAGGAAATGTCAAACGACTCCAGTATCTTTCCGAAGAAAAGCCCAAGTGGGGTCACAGTCAGACACAACTGAACAACCACAAATGTTTCTAAATGCTGATACAATGTGTCGATTGAAACACTCTCAGACAGTTGCAGTAATGGAGATTTTATATTAACACACCATCTTTTTTTGCTCTACCCTTAAATATATAAAATAAGGGAAATAAAGACACACATGATTCATGTCAATCACTTCTTACCTATAATTAGAGAAACAAATTTCACAATTCTCAATATGGAGAAAATTCCAAGAGCCGAATCATTGAACAGGTTTATAAATATGCTCAAATACCTGTAGAATTAAATTAGAGTTTTACAAAATTTAGTTTTAAAAGCGCTTACAACATCTAGTCTTTTTTCAAAAACTAGTGAGGGGAGACTCATTACCTCCAGACATCTCTCTAAATTTCCAACCACTTCCTGGTTCTGCCCTCTAAAGTCAAGAATAACAAATCTCATAACTCTTAGTCTTCTTCCATATGACAGCCCTTAAAATATTTCAAAGTAGGTGTCATGTTTCTCCTGAATCTGTCCATTTCCACCCCCACAAAAGTCTTCTTTGCTCATCTCTAAAACTCCTAGGTTTTTGTTGTTAAAGCATAGTGCATAAGTGGTGTAACCTTTGAATTGGAGGCCTAGTTCCAGCTTTAGAACACTGGGGAAATTCTTTTAGTTTCAGTCTGTTTATCCATTTATAAAATGGTTACAATATACCGACTATTGTTGTGATGATTAAATAAAGTATTTTATAATGTGGAGCACTATGTGAATGTATTATTATTGCTGTTATTACTCTTAATAATACATAATAAACATCATCTTATCCCACTTTTTCCTATATTATCCCTAAAGATACAATGGAAAACTGCCAGGTACTAAAAAAAAAAAACTTTTAAAATTTCTGAAAAAAAAAATGTGTAACAAAAGAGGGGATTTGTTGTTAGACCATGGGCTCTTCAACATACTACCTGTGTGACTTTCAGTAAGCAATTTCACCTCCCTAAGCCTCAATTTCCTCTTCTGATAAAAATGAGAGTCTGGGGCAATCTGATCTCTCCAGTTCCTGCAACTTCAAAATCCCATGAACCTATAACAATCCATTTATACAACAGAAGGGAGTTGTGGTGTTGGTAGTGGCAATAAAAATACTCTTAGTTTCCTATATAAGTATGTTGTCTGTAAAAATGTAATGGCTAGGGGCGGCTAGGTGACACAGTGAGTAAGAGCTCCAGCCCCGGAGTTCGGATGAACCAGGATCGGTTCCGGCCTCAGTACTTAGCAGCCACACATAAATAACCAGCCGTGTAACCTTGAGCAAGTTACTTAACCCCAACTGCTTTAAAAAATGTAATGGCTATCATTTATATAGTACTTTAAGGTTTGTAACCACTTCACATATATTACCAAATTGATTGGCATTCAATCAGTACTTAATAAATGCTTGTACTTGCTGACTTGACATTTTACTTGATCCTCAAAACAATCCTATGAAGTGGATGCTATAAGAAAACCCATTTTCATATATTAGGAAACAGAACCTGGAGAAGATAAATGACTGGGCAGGGCTATCAATCTAGTAAGAATTTGTGTCAGGATTCAAATTCAGGTCTTCTGTCTCCAAGTCCAGTGCTCTACCTATCACAGTTGCATGAATGTTTTATATACACTGCTATTTCTTTGGTGAAAAGATTAAATTGAAATAAATGAACACTAATATTTTATTGCTGGAACATCAGATAAAAAATTAATATTTCTGCTTGACAACTAACATAAAAAACTTTGACAAATATGGAACATATGCATCTTTCAAACTAATACAAAATAAGTTTACCAGATGCCTTAAGTTCAGTGTACATATACTTAAATTATGCAGCTTTAGAGTGGCAGTCCAGAAACTTTTCTTGGAAGTAAGTCTGGATTTTAGGATATCTGTTAGTACTTAAGAAAGGTGAACTAACAAAAGGATCAACAGGCTAAGAACTAGGGGCTCAGTGCCAATTACTCCCGGAATTCTCATCCCATTTTCTCGTGTTAACTTGGACAATACACAGATCACATACTAATTTGCCCAGTTTTAAAATGTTAAAATAAACACCCCCCCAAACCCTAAACCTTCTACATACTGTAGTAGTTGTTTATCCAAATTCCAAGGACTAAAATTGATAATAAATATAAATCAGCTTGACTTCATTAAATGTGTCAAATGGACAACTTAAGGTTTGAACACCATGGTTCAAATAATATTCTTTAGTCATAAAAGTTTTATATGAAGAAAAAGTCTGAACCTTCAAATATTTTTTTTGAATCACACTGTTTATTTACCATGAATCTTACTTACGCCATTGTAAGAATTGGGATGTCAAAAAAGTTCCAAGGATCATTAAGGAATGTGAAAGGTCCTATAATGAAGCCTCTTGCCAAGATCTGTATAAGTATTTCAAAGGTATATAGCCCAATGAAAGGTAACCTGAAAGCAAGTATCCACAAGCATATTAAATGGAAGAATGACAAATCTACAATCATGAAATATAAATCAGTGTAAGCTAGTGAAACTATTATAAATGAGCGCCTTAGAAAGAGCAAAGGCAAAATTTTAGAGTAACTTTACTTGTTATTAACTATCTTATCTATTATTATGATAGTAAAAGTTGAAATAATACCCTGAAGGTCAAGAAATACCCAGAGTACTTTAAGTTCTTGGGGAAGGAACCAAAATCAAAATTTAAAAAGGAGAGGCAGAGGGGAGGGGAGGATGAATGCATAACATATTATACTTTTAATAAAATGAAATACTGGTGGAGCTGCTCAAACACTAAGTGGAAAAATAGTCATTGATATGAACAAAATTACGATTGTGAGCAAAGATAAACTCCTGAGCAGTTTCTTCTCCCATTAAAAATATGAGAGAAACTGAATCTTACTAGGCAAATCACTAATTTCCCTGTAATAGCACCTGTAATAAGACTACTCTGGGGAGTCAGAGTCAACACGGTAGAGAAAAGGCAGGAACTCCTCTGAGCTCTCCCCAAAACCCTTCAGAACACCTTTAAAGAATACCCTCAAACGAATTCTGGAGCAGCAGAAACTATAAAAGGACAGGGTGAAATTATCCAGTCAAAGACTATTTAGAAGGATGACAGGAAAGGTCTGTTACACTTGGGAGGGTGGGGCACAGTTCAGTGCAGGTCACACCAGTGCAGACCAGACCTCAAAAACCAGGAGAGCTCCTTGGAAGTGACTAAATCAGCAGAGACAACAGTTGCTTCCAGAGCTCTAAGCCCAAACACAGTAAGGAGGTCAAACAACTGGTCAGAAGTAGATTACAGGTGTTTCCACTAGCACTGAGACAGCCATGAAGCCAAAACTCCTACATCCAGAAATTTAAATAAAACCATTAATTGGCTCCTGGCCGCAGAAGAGCTCCAAAACAATTTTAAATATCAAGTAAGAAAAGCAGAGAAAAAATGGGAGGAAAAATGAGAGTGATACAAGAAAATGATGAAAAAAGAAACCAGCAGCTTGGTAAAGGAGGCCCTCTGTGGCTTTGCCCTTACTCAGATCTGAACTGAAGTACTAGGTACTAGAAGGAGAACTAGCACACCAGAATTTGGGGCCACAGTGGACTGGGGACGCTTATCATAGCTTCAGGGCAGAAAAGATTACCTGTGGTCACTCAGACAAGAGCACACACCACAGAGCAGGAAATACACAAATCAGATCATACCACTTTGGAAGAACTGAAAACTTAGAGGCTTGTATAAATATCTATGAAAACTGACAAAAGAATCAACAGCTTGGTAAAGGAGGCACAAAAAAACTGAAGAAAATAATACCACAAAAAACATACTGGGCCAAATAGCAAAAGAGGAAAAAATCCAATGAGAAGAATGCCTTGAAAAGAAGAACTGACCAAATGGGAATAAAGATATATAAAAGTTCACTGAAGAAAAAAAAAGAAACTTCTTAAAAAGTAGAAATCACCAAATGGAAAAGGATGTACAAAAGCTCAATGAAGAAAATAATTCCTTAAAAATTAAAATTGAGCAAGAATTGAGATATCAAGAAACAATAAAGAAAATCAAAAGAATAAAAAACAAAATAGAAGACAATGTGAAATATCTCATTGGAAAAATAACTGATCTGGAAATAGATACAGGAGAGGTAATTTTAATAATACTGACCTTGGGCAAGTCACTTAACCCCAATTGCCCTCCAAAAAGCAAAGCAAAAAAATATTGAACTACCTGAAAGCCATGATGAAAAAAAGAACCTAGAAATTGTCTTTCAAGAAATTATCAAGAAAAACTGCCCTGATATTATGGAATAAGAGGATAGAATAGAAATGGAAAGAATCCACTGATCACCTCTTGAAAGAGATTACAAAATGAAAAATTCCAGGAATATTTTAGCCAAATTCCAGAGCTCCCAGGACCAGGAGAAAGTATTTCAAGGAGCCAGAAAGAAACAATTCAAGTACTGAGGTGCTACTGTCAGGATAATACGAGATTTTAACACAAGATTTAGCTCTTTCTACATTAAAGGCTTAGAGTTTGGGATGTGTCATACCAGAGGGCGAAGTAACTAGTATTAAAATGAAGAATCACCTACCCAACAAAACAGTATGATCCTTCAGGGGGAAAATGGGTATTCAATGAAAGAGAGAACTTACAAGCACTCTGGATGAAAAGACCAGAGATTAATAGGAAATTTGACTTTCAAAAACAATACTCAGAAGCAGTATAAAAACAGGACAATAAAATTATAACTGACTTACACAGGCTAAACTGTTTACATTCCTACACAGGAAAATATTTGAAGGTCATAAAAATTCTCTCATTATTAGGGCAGTTAGAAGGAACATATATAGATAGAGGGTGCTGTTGTGAGTTTAATATGATGGAATGACATCTAAAAAATAAAATTAAGGACTGAGAAAGACAAATACACTGAGAGAAAGGGAAAGGGTAAGGTATTGTGGAGTAAATCATCTCACATGAAAGAGGCAAGAAAAAGCTTTTTACACTGGAGGGGAAGCTGGGGGAGATGGTGGGGAATATTTGAACCTTATTCTCATTGGAATTGGTTCAAAGAGGGAATAATGTGCACACTCAGTTGTGTACAGAAACCTATCTTACACTATGGGAAAGTAGAATGGAGAAAGGGATAAAAGAAGCAGGGGTGGAGGGTGTGATAGAACGGAGGATAGACTGGAGAAGGTGGTAGTCAGAAGAAAAACTCTTTTGAAGAGGGGCAGTGTGAAAGGAGAGAGAAAATAAAATAAACAAGGAGGAAATAGGATGGAGGGAAATATAGTTAGTAACAATTACTGAAAAAAATTGAAGTAAATTTCTATGATAAAAGCCTCATTTCTCAAATATAGAGAAAACTGAGTGAAATTTATAAAAATAAGAGCCATTCCCCAATTGATACATCATCAAAGATATAAACATTTAGTTCTCAGTTGAAGTAAGCAATCTGCAGCTATATGAAAATACGTTGCAAATCACTATTGATTAGAGAAATGTAAATTAAAACAATTCTGAGGTTATATTGGCTAATAGGTCAATAAAGGAAAAATGACAAATGTTAACAGGGGTGTGGGAAAATTGAGACACTAATGCATTGCTGGTGAAGTTATGAACTGATTCATCCATTATGTAGAGCTATAAAGGGCTATAAAACCATGTATATCCATTGACCTAGCAATACTACTACTAGGTCTATGCCCCAGAAGAGATGAAAAAAAAGTAAAAGTAAAATTATTTGTATGAACAAAAAGATTTATGGCAGTTATTTTCTGGTGGCAATTAAATGGAAATTGGTGGATGCCCATCAACTGAGGAATGGCTGAACTAATGGTGGTATGCGATTACAATAGAATACTATTGTACTACACTAAATGATGAACAAGATGATCTCAAGAACACCTGGAAACACTTGCAGGAATTGATGTAAAGTGAAATGAGTAGAACCAGGAGAACAATGTATATAGTAACAGCAATATTGTAAGATGATTGTCTGTGAATGACTTAGCTATTCTCATCAATATAATGATCTAAGACAGCTCTGTTAAGACTTATGATGAAAAATGCTATCCATGCCCAGAGAAGGAACTGATGGTGTCTAAATGCAGATCAAAGCATACTTTTTTAACATCATTTTCCTTGTGTCTATGTTTTCTTTTACAACATGACTTACATGGAAATGTGTTTTGCATGACTACGCATGTATATGATATATCAAATTGCTTGCCTTCTTAATGGAGGAGGGGGAGAGAATTTGGAGGTCAACATTTTAAAAAGGAATGTTAAAAATTGGTTTTAAATTTAATTGGGAAAAATAAATACTAATTAAAAAAGACTACTCTCATGTTTCTGAGAGTAAAAATATATACACAGGATTTTAACTAGATCACAAGGGAAACAGAAACACAGAAAATAGAGGAATCAGTAATTTTACATAAGGGAAAGGAATTTAAATTCCATTTATAATGTGCATTTTTTTAAAATTATTTTGCAGACTTACTTTAGAGTCTTCGCCCAGGTTGGAGATGTACGCATTGTCAAAAATAAACAGTTGATAATAAAAGTACCCATGATAAACATATTGAAGAGAGTGAATGAGAATCAAGGAATGTAAAATGATCGTTCATGTTAGAGGACATTTATATAAAAGCTGATAGCCTATAACTTCTCACTTTTCTAAAGAATTACTGAATGACTTTTAAAAATTCTTTTCTCTAAATATTCATGGTCATGGATATTGTAATATATATTTAAAATATTTTCTAAGTTGACCACTGGCATACCCATTTATCAGATCAGTATATAATACTAATTATCATGAAAGTGATGATAATAATAACTAGCATTTATGCAGCACTTTGAGATTTGAAAAGCACTTTACAAATAGTATTTAGGTTTTATTCTCACAACAAATCTAAGAGGTAGGTACTATTGTTGTCTCCACTTTATAAATGATGAAACTGAAGCAATGAGAGGTCATACAGCTAGTAAGTGTCTGAGGCTGGCTACAGTTCTTCCTACCACCAGGCCCAGTACTCAATTCAATACACTACCTAACTACCTTTTATATTTTCCTATTCAATTAAAAGGCAATGAATGAACTAAAATTAAAAAAATATTTTAGAGTAGAAAAAACACTAAACGAATGATGAAACAGAGTTGTATTTATTTAACATTATTTGTTTTTACTTTTGTTAAAGCAGCAACACTGTCAATGAGCGCCTAGAAAAGGATATAAGTTTACTAAAACCCTAATAGATAGTCTTCTAATCAGATTTAAAGGAGGTAAAATGTATAAGGCTGGAGTGGCATTGAATCTGAAGATCATTTTCCTTTCATTCAATACCAAGAATGTCTGCAGGAGGAAAGATAAAGAATGAAATTAAAAATTAAAACTTTCAGTCATTTTTAACATTCATTTTTAGTCTGCATTTATCATTGTTGTTGAATAGTCATGGCCAACTCTTCATGACCCCATCATGGGGTCTTCTTTGCAAAGATACTAGAATGGTTTGCCATTTTTTTCTCCAGTGCATTAAGGAAAACAGAGGTTAAGTGACATGCCCAGGGTCACACAGCAAGTAACTGTCTGAGACTGAATTTGAAATCAGGTTTTCCTGACTTGAATCCTAGTATTCTATCAACTGAACTTCCTACCTATCTCTGACCATTAGTTATCATCAAATGAAATAAATATGGGCATATACAGTGCTTTATAACTGCAAAGCACTTTGAAAATGTACCCTCATAAGAAACTAGAGCTAGAAAAATGTTTAATGACTATCTAACCTATTGCTCTGCCAAGAAAATACCACATGGAATCATGAAGAGTCATCTATGACTGAAACAACTGAATAACAACAAAAATCTATCACTCAGTCTGAAGGTAAAGCAATGTGTGGCTTAGTTAAAGGAATTAGGGATGTTTAAACTTAAAAAGATAAAATTATGAATGTATTCAAGCATTTAAAGGGATGTGTCATTTAGTATAGGGTCTAAATAGATTTTGTTTGGCCACAGAAGGCATAATTATGAGTAAGGGGAGGAAATTCCAGAGGTGTAATTAACATGGTCCTAACCATGAAAATTGCCCCAAAGTGGAATGGGCCAACTCAGGAGAAAGTAGGTTCTCACTTTACTAGAAAACTTCAAGCAAAACCTGGGTAGCCACTTGTATATGTTACAGAAATTCTCCTTTTCAGGTATTAACTAGATCATCTCCAAGTTCCCTTCCACCTTTGGGATTATGATTCTATGAAACGTCTTCTAACAATTTTTAGCTATCAGGAAATGAAATAGCCTGCCTCTATAGGTCATAACCTCCTCATCAGAGGGGTTCATACAGATGCTGAATGACCTTAGGACCATAGATTTAGAGCTAAGACAGACCTTTAAAGGTTGTCACTATACATACAAGTGTGTACATACACACATATACATAAACATACATACATGCATGCATGCATATATATATACTTCTACTCTCATTTTGCAGGTGAGGAGATAGAATTTCAAAGACATTAAATGAGAAAGGATGAGAGGTAAACTTATAGATGCAATTTGCTAACATCTGTGGATGGGATCAAACTAAGATTTTCTTGACTCTGAGGCTAGCACTCAACTATGCTATGTACTATAGCAAATTAACTCTCTGTGACAAATTGGTATCATATCGTAGAATTATAAATTTGAAGAAATCTTTGAATATTACCCATATATAAAATTAAAGGATTACAGATTTTGAGTCCAAAAGGACCTTAGAAATCATTTTGACTGCATTCTTTATTTTTCATTTGAGGAAAATGAGGCACAAAGACATTAAATGACTTGTTGAAGGTCACAGTGAGAGTAAGGTGAAGAGCCAGGATTTTAACCTGGGTCATTTAGCAGCCAACTTGGGTTACCACTAGTGAGAGCAGACTATGTTCAGTTCCAACCTCCATCCCCATTATACTTTAAAGGCAAAGGAATCAAGACATCAGTTACAAAACTGATTTTGATTAAATGTAATAATATAAGATCAATGGAGCTCAACATTTCCGATATTTCAATATTTACAATTTTATTCAGCATATTCATCAAGTCCAATCATACTTAAATGCAAACCCTTTCTTACATGAAGAATAAAACAAAAATATTTTCCCTATAGCCTTAGGAAATACTTACATTTTTATCCCTATAATATGGGTCCAGTTCTTCCAAGGGCTCTGACATCATTTCTGAAGGAACATCTCCATAAATAAATGGTAGCTTTTTACCCGCTTCCAAGTCACTTCTTGGCTCCATTCCTTTTTCCTCTTCATCGTTCCTTCTGTCATATTTGTGTCCTTTAGCAAGAGAGTTTCTGGTAAAGTGAGTGAGTTTGTTGGGATTTGCCATTTTTTGTTTGGTAGAATTTTAATTCTCCTTTTCTTCTTATATGAGATTACTACATCAAAAAAAAAGGAACATGGAGAAACTTAGGATGACAGAAAGGTACATAAAGGTAAAATATTTTAATAGTGATCAAAAATACTATTAGATTACAATTTTTAATCAAGGTTAGCAACTGAAAGGAGGGTGAATGTTCTACCCAGATCAACTAAAAATTGGAAGTAAACAATATAAATTCAGAATCCACACATTCCCTTGGCTGGCAATCATGTCTTTCTAGTAGCTACATTATCAGACTGAGCATAGCTAAGCATCTTTTTAGACTTTATTAAATGCACTTGCCACATTGTATGTGCGACGACTAACTTTGATAGACTGGACTCCTCTCAGCAATACAAGGTTAGAAGACAACTACAAAAGACTCATGATGGAAAGGGATATCCACAACCACAGGAAGAACTACAGAGTCTGCAGACTGAAGCAAACTATTTGCTCTCTCTCATTTGTGTTTTGTTTTGTTTTATCCCTTCTTTTTCATTGTTCAGCCAATGGCTATAACCCTTTACAACATGACTAATGTTCAATGTGAAGGTATTTGTAGAACCTGTATTTGATTACATGCTGGTAGGGGGGGAAAGGGGGAGAGAAGGAGAAAATGTGAAACTTAAGAGATTGTGGAACTAAATGCTGTAAGCTAAAAGTAAATGAAAAGACATCAATTTTAAAAATACCGTTGCCACTTCTTTTTCCTCTTGCTTCAATGAGTTTTTATAAGTACTGTTATTTAGGGTAGATGTCATTAACTGTATTCATAGAAGAACTTTAATATGTGCCTCATGGAATATTTGGTTACAACTAAAACTGTATCTTGATGAGGCCACCAAGATGCATCCAGAAATAAAGGGATTTCAAAGTCCATCTAGTACAACCCACACACAAAAAGCAATCAAACACCTACACATATTTTGAAGATTATCAATGAGTGGAATCTACTATTCCTTGAGGGACTGCTTTACATACTAATGTTTTGGAAGTTCTTCTTTATTAAAAACTAAATTTGCCTCTTATTTTCTTTGTGAATAGGGTAATTTCAATGGGGGAAGAACATTAAATAAAGATATGACTGTGGTGTGCAAAACAAACAGCCTCAATAGCATTTTTAAATTAACGTTTACTAGCAAGCAGGTCCTTTTGTTGCTTAAGATTACTTGTAGTCATGAATAGCAAACTTTATTATCCTGGACACAGATGTACCTCCCTGTTTACTTTAGTTGGAAGTTAACAAGCATGTCAAATAAACTTATAGTTGTTTAAATACACTATTTCTCCTGTGTTACTCATTTGTAATTTGTGTGGTCTGTTCATATCCGCCATGTACTTCTCCACTGTCCTTTGGATGACCTTCATTTTTCAGTTCTTTGAGGACTGCAGTATTATACTACACATCTGTATATCATCATCAGAAGCAGACTGGTCTTTTGTTTTATTTTTAATGGGACTTTGTTTCAAAAAGATGCTTGAGATCATTATAAAGATTCTGAAATTTTCTAAAGGAAATTTAGCTCTCTCTGATCCTGCTACATTTGGGACCAAGCTCATTGTCTATTTACACTTTCAATGAAGGTATATGTTTTTCTTCTTTTTTGCTGTTCGGTTGTTCAGTCATGTTTGCCTCTTCATGACTCCATGAAGGTCAACAAACCAGGTCCTTCTCTCCCCACTATTTCCCAAAGTCTGCCCAAGTTCAGGTTCATTGTTTCTATGATACTTTTCTTTCGTCTTCTTTTCATTTGGCCTTCAAGCATGTTTTCTAACATCAGAGTCTTTTCCAATCAGTCCCATCAGCTCATTATGTGGCCAAAGTATTTATGTTTCAACTCAGAATTTAACCTTCCAGTGAACAACATGATTAATTTCTTTAAGTAGTGACTGATTTGCTCTCCCAGTTATGCAAGGGACTCTCAAAAGCCTTCTGCAGCACCACAATTCAAAATAATTGATTTTGCTGCACTCAGTTTTCTTTATACTACCTCTCAAAGCCATACATTGCTACTGGAAAATCCATTGCTTTGATTATACAGACCTTTGTCAGCAAGGTGATGGCTCTGTTTTTAGTATGCTGTCCATATCTGTCATGACTTTCTGTCCAAGGAGCAAGCATCTTTCAATTTCATAAATGCAGTCTCTGCCTGCAGTGATCCCAGAAACTTGGACTATAAAATCAAACATTGTTTCCATTTCTTTTTCCTCTATTTGCCAGGAAGTGATGGGACCAGTTGCTTAGATCTTATTTTTTTTAATGTTAAGTTTCCAGAAAGCTTTTACATTCGCTTTTTTCACCCACATCAAGAGGCTTAATTCCTCTTCATTTTCTGCCATCAGAACTGCATTGTCTGCATACATGAAATTGTTGGTATTTCTCCTGACAACCTTAATTCAAGCTTTTGATTCATCTAGCCTGGTATTTTACATGATATACTCTACACATAAGCTAAATAAATAAGGTGACAATATATAGCCTTGTCAAACTCCTTTGCAAACTTAAATTAACCTGTTGTTCCATGTTCGTTTCTAACTGTTGCTTGCATATAGGATCCTCAGGAGAAAAATAAGATGATCTGGTGCTCCCATCTGTATGAGAACTTACCACATTTTTGTGATCCATACAAAGGCTTTAGTGAGTCAATGAAGGAGAAGCAAATGTTTTTCTGGAACACTATAATTCAATGAATGTTGACAATTTGGTCTGTAGTTTCTCTGCCTCTTTGAAAACCAGTCTTCTCTTCTTGTAATTCTTGGTTCACATATTGTTAAAGTCTAGCTTGCAGAATCTTAAGCATAATCTTGTTGATGTGGGAAATGATAGCAATTGTTTGGTAATTTGAACATTCCTTGCTTGGTATTGCCCTTCTTTAGGACTGGGATGTAAACTGAACTTTTGTAAGTCAGTGGCATATGTATTAATAGGCAAATCGTATGAGCATCTAACTGTATAAGTCCAAACAAAAGGCATTCTTTACCAACTTGAGTTTTACTTGTCATTTAGTCATGTCAGACTGTCTGACCTCATTTTCTTGGTAAAAATACTAGAATGGTTTGTTTTTTCCTTCTCCGGCTCATTTTACAGTTGAGGAAAATGAGGCAAACAGGATAAAGTGATTTGCCCAGGGTCACACAATTAGTGTCTGAGGCCAGATTTGATCTCAAAAAGCTGAGTCTTTCTGGTTCTAGGCTTGGCATTCTATCCATTGTGCCACCTACACACCCTGATTGTACCTATAGAATATTTATACCAGGACTGTAATATTCCAAGGCTTATATGAACAATGTCATCTACCAGGGGAAAAAAAAGATTCTTTAAGACAGTGATAGGCAAATTGGCTTCATCTTGGACTCTATTCTGTACCTCTTCCAAGACAACAGCAAACACCTTTGATCAGAAAAGATTTGATTTATACCTCATTTGGTAATAGAACGTTTTTGTTTTTATTTGTTTTTACAAAAGGATTCTGGTTTCAAGAAATCTTTTTGTGATTTTCACACATTTGTGGAAGAATCCTTTTGGGAAAACACTGTTTTGTTCCACCAAATAAAACACTTAAAAATTGTCAAACAAAAGCAATGACAGATGGATCTTTTATTATATATATGATGTAACCATTTGTACAACTGTGGTCTACTATAGAATATCCCTTGTGAAACTCTAACCTTTCCCTTCTAATATGCTACACAAGGAAAGCCTTCATATGTGTTAGGTAACACACTTTGTTTTTTGTTTTATGCCTCTGAATTATTCCAAGGGATTTGTAGGATTGTTATAGCTCTCAATTGTTAGGAATCTAAAGTACAGGGTACTAATTTACTATTAATACACATACCAATTTTAATAATGAGCATCCTGATTTGTTCTTTTCCATGATCTCTCCTTAAATCCCAATTGTATTGTCTTCTTCACAATTTACTACTGTCATTCTATATAATCTGATTTGCACATTTATAGCCATTCAAGCACTTATCATTTCTATCTAGCCATTTACTCCAGATTTCCTGTCCTTCTCCCATAAAGAGTAAAATTCCCTCCTCCCCTATTCCCCAAACCATCCATATGTTGGTATATTCTTATTATGTATCATCCTGATCAAAACATAATGAATTCTTTCCTGGGTTTGGCTAATTCCACTGGGATTTTTATCCTGTTTTCAATTTGACAAACATTTATTAAGTGTTTAAATGTAACCATTGATCACAGCAAATGGAGTTTTGAATGCTGTGGATAAGTTCACTTACCTTGGTAGTGTACTTTCCAGGGATGTACACATTGATAATATGTCAATTATTATAATAGTACAGATTGATGCACACATTGCCAAAGCTAGTTCAGTGTTTGGGAGGCTCTGAAGGAAGGTGTGGGAGAGAAGAAGCATTAGACTGCCTACCAAACCAAAGGTCTATAGTGTCATTGTGCTGACCACATTGCTAGATGCCTGTAAAACCTAAATAGTCTACCAGCACCATGTCAGGAAACTGAATCACTTTCATTTGTATTGTCTTAGGAAGATTCTGAAGCTCACCTGTCAGGATAAGGTACCAGACACTAAGGTCCTTGCTTGGACTGATCTACCAAGCATTCAAATTCTGCTTCAGAGAGCACAACTCTGATGGATATAATGGCAAGCAAAGAAGTACTTAGCACCTTTTCTTCAGCTATTTATTTAGCACCTTGTTTCAGTTCAAGTTTCTTTGAGACTTGCCCATTATTATATCAAGTCTTTGTTAAGAAAAAGAATTTGTAAATCCCACAGTGGGAGGGAGGGACTTGCCAAAGACAGGAACAGGAAGGACATAAGAAGTGGGTGGAACAGGGAGAAACTAATGACCAGATAAAAAGTTGAGCACAAGGGGGGTGGGGGAAGAGCAGAACTAAGAAGGGAACACTTGGTGGTGGCAGAGCTGAGAAGGAGAAAACTTGTGGTATCCTGGCACTCTGTTTGTCTGTTCTGTCTGTGCTGATTTGTGTTTGTAATACTTTGTACAGAAGCCCTGGGACCTTACTGGAAGCCCTGAAAGAGAATTTTGTTGTCTGTTTATAGAAGTCCTGGAGGAGGGATTTGGAGGTCCTGGGACTGTACTAATGATTTGTATTGAGTTCTCAGAACTTATATGTGGGTCTGTATTGATTTCACAGGCAGATAGTGAATTAATGATGGTGCCAGCAATGTGCATGAATGTTATTTTGGCTCTCTTAAGCTTTGTCTTCCCAGAAACAGAAACTGTGAAGGACTAGAGGTGGACTGGACACTGTGAGTTTCAATATAGAACACAAACTTGATGAGGAACTGGACAGGGAGCTGGATGATGAGCTGAGAGCTGCCTTCCTTTGAATCCAGGTGACAGGTAGATTCAGGCAGGAGCTGGGACCATGGAAGAGGAACCATGGAATCTGAGAGCCAGACTTGAGCCAAGATAAGAAGACCTCTCCTTGGGTACTTAGTGCTGACTGAGAAGATTATTATTTACTGTGGAATAGGGGTGGGAGAACTTTGTACTCTATACCTTATTACTGTAAAAGTAATCTCTAATCAAGAAGAAAGAAGACATTTTGACTGAGATATTAAGACAATGTGACCTAGGGATGGAGAACTTTGACCTTTTCACTTTGTTTCCCTTAAAGAGGCTTGCTCCTTAATGATTGAGTTAAGGACTTATTTAATGATATCTTTTGTTTAAAACTATGTAGCCACTTTGGTGAAAACCATGTTGTCACTTTAGTGATAAGTTGTTATGTTATAACATTGTGAATGCTGTACTTTGGTGTCTGTGAATGTTTTGCTTTAGTTTACTGCTGAACAGAGAGATGGCTATACTATGTGATAAGACCCTTAAAGCTGTTCACAGCAGCAGTCCTCTGGAAAGCTGCTCGTGCTTGGCTTTACAATGGGCTGGCCATTGTTTGAATGTAAAAATGTACACTTGCCAAAAAGACTGTTTTATGGAGAACTCACAGAGAGCAAGCACTAACATGGTGGTCAGCAGAAGCAATACAAGAACACTCTCAAGGTCTTTCTCAAGAACTTCATAATTGATTGTGTGACATGGGAGACACTGGTGTGTCAGTGTCAGTGTCAGTATGGTGTGCCCACATCAGAGAAGGTGCTGTGCTTTATGAGCAAAGCAGAATTGAAGCTCAAAGTAAATACAGGATGTGCAAATTTGTAGAATCCACCCCAAATGTTAATGTAGACTATTTGTGCCTGACCTGTTGTAGAGCATTTCAAGTTCATATTGGTCTGATTAGTCACAATTGCATACATTGAAACTCAGCGTTAGCATAGTGATGTCATTTTGGTCCTCTTCAAGAACTAAGGATAGCAACCAACCAAGTATTAAATACCTTCTAAATGCTAGGCATTAAACTAGGAACTCAGGATAAAAAGACAAAAACAAAAAGTCTTTACTCTCAAAAAACTATTTAATTAGAAGGGATATCTCCCTTCTGGAGTCGTTTCTGTGTCATTTTATATTCTCTAGTTTTGTTATTTTCCCAACTCTCAATCTCTACCCTGAGAGTCCTTTTGAAGATATTTGATCTTTTCCACCGACAACTTGGAAATGGGGCAATAAGCAAGGGTTCCATGTAGCACATCATAATGCCATGTTATGTTTCTATAGCTTGGAAGGTCCTTCATTGCAGTCTAAGTGTGAGAAATGATTATTAACAACAAATATCTTGGTGGAGATTCAGAGCTCTCTTCCTCCTTCTGAAGTACTGATTTTATGTTCAGTCTCTTGAAGAACATTATTGATAATGAGACTGAATTAACTCTCCTCATCTGGGTCAGACCCCATACAATCTTACAAGGAATTTAATCTAAGGTGGGGAAGCCTATTGTGTTCTACTCAAGCTTGGGTAGAGCCTGATGTTTTTGTCTAGATAGTCCAAGACTGGGAGTGGTCTAGTATAAAGATATTTTCTCTGTCCTAGAGTAATATGATAATGGGCTATATCAGCCCCTCTTCGGAAGGATATATAAACTGTGAGCCCATCTCCATGACTGTCTGTTGTCTAAGAGAGACTGCCAAATGACCATCCTTTTTACTCAGAAATTATTTTAATTGTTTAAAATAAAAATCAGAACATTTTTAATTGTAATGGTTACGGTGACCACAAAGAAACTTTAGAGGAAAAGCTACAGGTCTGGCTTAAAGTCTCCCAGGAAATACAATCTCATTCCATGCTCATGGTGAGATTTCTTCACCTAGAAAAAAGGACTTTCCTAAGTAACTCTAAGCTGACTTTTGATGCTCCTCAAAGGAAAACTGGTGTGCCTGCCTAATTGATGGTCATGTGAAAGCTACCAACAAGTCTGGCTTCTACCACATCTTTACCAAATATCATTGTTTTCAAGATTCTAAATAGCCACCTTTCTTCTCCTTCTAATATTAATCAATACAGCCTTCCAACAATATTAACACAGCTCTCCTCTCAGCAATGTCAATGCCAAATGAAAAGACATAACTTCACTGGCAATAAATAATTAATCAAATAGACCTATTTGAAAATTTTTACATTACAGCAGAGCAAAACAGCTTCTGTAGAGTTCTTCTGCTATGGATTTTAGTTTTGATTACTCTATTATCCCAGCATATAATGAATGAAGACAAATGATCGTTCTTATACAATTTTTTATTATTCTACAGTTATCTTCTACAACATTTCAGTCATTTTCACACTTTAAGAAAAGGAATTGTAATGTCTAAATCATAGGATGATATAGCTTGAGCTGAAAGGATCTTTGAAGTGATCTAGTCCAAACTCCATTTACAGATGTTGAAACTGAGGCCCTAGTTGTTCAAAGTCTGACAACTAATAATAGAGCTGGAATTCAACTTAGGTCCTATGATTGAAGTTCAGTGTTCTTTCCACTTTATAATAGAACCTTTAAATGATTCACATAAATACAATGTTGCATCTACCAAAAGAATCTGGAGATAGTTTTGCTATTATTTCCCTTAACACTCAATAATTCTTCAATGTCAAAGAACTACTGATTTAAAGGCTCAAAATACCTTACAAGTCAGCTAGTTTAATATCCTAATTTTACAGACAAGGAAACTGAGACCCAGAGATATTAAGCAATTTGCCCAAAGTCACATAGGTAGTAAGAGGCAGAAGAGGGATTCAAATCCAAAGTGTTTGAGATTCCTAATCCAGCATGCTTAGTTCCATACTGAATTCCTAAACCACTCTCTCCAGTCTTACGCTTAGTTTTGTTTCACATTATGCATAAATGCTCTTTAAATAGAAGAGTAGCTGAAAAATGAAATTGAAGTATATTTCATTACATCACTTGGTATCCCCAAGTGAAATACATGGCAATTGTCCCTTGAAGCCCATTTTAGATCTCTTCCTAAAAGTAAAATAGCAAACATAATGGTTTCTGCTGGCTTTCAACATCATTTTAGAAACTGGGCTCCAAAAAGATTATTTTTGAAGTCTATATAACAAATTTCACATGGTTCAAACAATTAACTTGGAATTATAATTATATTCTAATCAAATTGCTCACCCAAACATTTACTTGTATATAATCCTTAATAGGAGAGGCAAGTGTATCTAACCACTTTCTTGCAAAATATATTATAAACAGGTATGAGATACCTCATTTCATTCAAAAGATTTTTATCAAAGAATTTGGTACAGATTTTACTAAAGTGGAAAGATTCTGACTTTTGAAGGACAATATGTAAAATCTTCTTGGACTTCCTGGGTTATAACTGGGTGGGGATTATGCCAACAGGGAAAGCAAGAATGGCACCATGGAAGAACAAAAGGAGTAAATGACAATTTGTGGCAATAGAAACATTTCCTTCACACATAAATGTATTCAAATAAAAGGTCATGTAATTATGTGCTTGTGTATTTCTGAAACTGGTTCTTTAGGAACTTTTATATGAAATTTAATAAAGACAAAAGGAGGAAGAGAAAGATCCTGGTAGCAACTCTGCTCTGACTGTCCTCAACCTAAAACTGGTATGCCTTATTCCCAAATTGATGGGCAAGCAAAAGCTACCAATAAGTATGGCTTCTACTAAATCTTTACCAAATATCATTCTTTTCAAAATTCTAAATAGCTACCTTTTTTCTCCTTCTAATATTAATAGTCTTCCAATGAAGAAGAAGTAGAGAGCAGTTGCTCTTGTCTTTGGTACCTGGGTATTTCACTTCTGTGTGTTCTGTTCATCAGTGGACACTCTCAGGAAAGTAACCAAAGTTATGTATGTTCTTTCTAAAAATATCTATTGTGACTATGGTAGAGCAGACACATATACAGAAGCATCACTAGACATGTCTCATGATTAAATACTAATTTTTTGTACAGTAAATACTATATGAGGCAATTCCATCCAGTATTGAATAAGGAAACCTGTATGCACTGACTTACCTCTCTTCAAGATATTCTAATTCCAGCAACATTTGTTAAACACCTCCTAGGAAGGCACTGTGTCAAGCTCTGGAGTTATGGAACTGACTGGAACTTTTTGCCCTCACTATTAATAAGGTCTGAGGCCTTCTCTGAAAACGGTCTGTTCATATTCTTTGATCACTTATCAATTGACAAATGACTCATTTCTATAAATTTGACTCAGTTTAATATATGTTTGAGAAATGAAGTCTTTTTCAGAGAAATTTGCTGTAATTTTTTTTCACAGTAATGATTACCAACTAAGCATTTCCCTTCATTCTGTTTTCCCTGTTTATTCTATTCTCTTTCTCATTTTACCCTGTCAGTTTGGAAAAGTATTTTGTGAGTTCAAATCCAGCCTCAGACACATAACACTTACTAGCCATGTGACCTTGGGCAAGTCACTTAACCCCAATTGCCCTGCCTTCCCCCTCCAAAAAAAAAAAGTATTTTACTTCTACTTTTACCTCCCCAAAATTGCCCTCCCTTCTATCAGTTCCTCCCCAACCTTTTCTTCCTATCTCCTTTCCCTCCTATTTTCTTGTATGGTGAGATTGCTTTCTACAGACAACTGAATGTGTATGTGATTCCCACTTTGGATCAATTCCGATAAGAGCAAAGGTTCACATGCTCCCCTAACCCGTACCCCCATTACCCCTTCACTGTACAATCTATTTAGGGCCTATTTTACATCAAATAATTTACCCCATTCTACCTCTCCCTTTCCCATTCTCCCAATGCATTCCTCATTCTCACCCTTTAATTTAATTTTATATTTCGATATCATCCCTTCATATTCAATTCACACCTGTGCCCTCTGTCTATAGATATTCTTTCTAACTGCCCTAATAATGAGAAAGTTCTTATGAGTTTTAAGTATCATTTTTCCCATTAAGGAGTTTACATAGTTTAACCTTATTAATTCCCTCATAATTTCCTTTTCCTAATTATCTTTTTGTGCTTCTTTTGAGTCTTGTAATATTACAAGTCTAATAATATTTTGTTTTATTCTAATTATATGTAAAGATATTTTTAACGTTCACTTTTATAAGATTTTGAGTTCCAAATTTTTCCCTCCCTAAGACAGCAAGCAATCTGATATAGGTTATATATGTACAACCATATGAAACATATTTCCATATTAGTCATGCTGTAAAGAAGAATCAGAACAAAATGGAAAGTGCATGAGAAAGAAAAAAAACAACATAAAAGTCAAAATAGTACTCTTTGATCTGCATGCAGACTCCATGGTTCTTTCTCTGGATAAGTAAAGCATTTTCCATCTGTGTGACAAGAAAGTGAAATTTCTGATAACTAAGGTGCTTCCTTTACTCTTTTGGTCTTGTTGTGGCACTACATCTACAAAAATTGATCTGCATAAAAGTATCAGTGTCATTTCTGTTGTCCATTTCACAATTCACATCGCTAATTCCATCTTAAATAGTTCAGTATCAAGCTGGTTTCGTTTGTAAGCTATATATTTCTCTCATCATTCTTTCCACTTCCTTATTTCAAATTTTAATATTTGCCTTTGAAAGTTAGTGGTCTAACTTTCCAGATAGCTGACTCAAGGATAATTTCCCACATCAACAGCAATGTTTTCTTTCTCCTTTCATTTTAAGTATAAACTTGTTTTGTGTAATGTTATTTGGTATTCCAACCTAAATCCTAATAAAATCTTTTACTGGAGAAAATGTTCACGTCATAAAGGCCTTAAACTCTGTGTAGTTTGGAGAATGGTTTTTATTCTTATAAATTGCTGTGGGGAAAACAAGTATATTAATGCATTATTAGTAGATCTGTGAATTAGTCCAGTCCCAGAGATACCATTAGTAAGCCTATTACACAAAGGGATTAAAGAAAGAAGAAAAGGAACTATATGAACAAAGATATAGCAGATTTTTGTGATGGAAAAGAATTGGAAACTAAAAAGGTATCCATTAATTTTGATTGGCTGTACTAATTACAGTATATGAATACTATTTTGCCTTAAGAAATAATGAAAGTGGGGGCGGCTAGGTGGCGCAGTGAGTAGAGCGTTGGCCCTGGAGTCAAAAGGACCTGAGTTCAGATCCGGCCTCAGACACTTAACACACACAAACAAAAACCTAGCCGTGTGACCTTGGGCAAGTTACTTAACCCCAATTGCCCTCCAAAAAAAAAAAAAGCAAAAAATAAAAGAAATAATGAAAGAGAGTTTCAGAGAAACTTGGGAAGACAATATCAGCCATTCATAGATTATTATCATGCAATATTGCCATTACTGTATAGTTTTCTGATTCTTCTCACTTAAATTTGTATCCGTTTTTTCTAAAGTACAGGTTTTTCTAAAAACATCATGTTTGTCAATTCTTATACAACAAAAATATTCCATTACAATCATATACCACAATTTGTTTAGCCATTCCTTAATTAATGACCACACCCTCAATTTCCAATTCTTAGCCATCACAAAAAAGAACTGCTATATTTTTGTACAGATAGATTCTTTTCCCTTTTTAAAATCTCTCTGGGATATAGACCTTGCAACGGTATTTCTGGACCAAAGGGTATACACAACTTAAAGCCTTATGGACATAATTCCAAATAACTCACCCAAAATGATTGATTAATTTCACAACTCCAAAAATAACACATTAGTATATCAGTTTTTGCACATCTACTCCAAAATTTATCATTTTTTCTGTCATATTAGCCAATCTGTTAGGTGTGAAGAGATGCCTTAGAGCTGTTTTAATTTGCAGTTCTCTAATCAATAATTATTTAGAGAATTTTTCATATGACGATAGATAGCTCTGATTTCTTTGAAAACTACCTGTTCATATCCTCTGACCATTTATCAACTGGGGAATGACTTGTTGTTTTACAAATTTGACTCAGTTCTCTATATTGTGATAAATGAGGCCTTTATTAGAGATATTCACTTTAAAATTTTGCCCAGGTTTTGCTTTCCAATTTTACTAACATTGGTTTTATTTGTGCAAAACTTTTTAATGTTATATAATAAAATGATCCATTTTAATGTTTTTATGCTCTCTCTATTGTATTTGGTACTAATATTTTCCCTTATCCATAGATCTGACAATTAAACTATTCCATGTTTTCCTAATTTGCTTATGATATCACCATTTATGAGTAAATTATTTACCCATTTTCATCTGCCAAAGGAGAATAAAGATTTGGACATGTATTCATAACTTATTCAGGTTGGTATGATATGCCAGATCTAGTGTCTGCCAGATAGTAAGTGTTTAATAAATGCTTATTGATTGATAATGCTATACTAGTATAACCTTTCTGAAATTTTGGTCACCTCTGTACCAACAAGAAGCATCTGGCTGAGCTGTTAGAAATTATATTACCATGTACTATCAATCAAAAACTAGTTTCAGATGTTTAATATTTGACCATGTCAGCTTCTGAGATTTTATTTCTAGACACTGGAGAGATGATGAATCTCTCCTGCCATCCCAAACCACGTGGTAGAAAACATTTTCTAAATGAATACTTATGTGGTAAGTTTGCCAAGAAACTTAAACATAAAAAGTATCTCCCACATGTAACTTTTTTATCCTAGGGAAATTTATCAAAGAATTCATTGAAGAAGTACAAGGTACTACAAATCTTCCAAGTATTTGGGGAAAATGCACACATATGTACATATATAGAGATGATATATACACAGACACATATATGTACATATGTGTGTTTACACAATATATACATGTACATGCATATGTATGTATATATATGTGAATATATTTATGTATATATATATATGCATATATGTATATGTGACATTATCAAGGGAGTGGCATATAGATAAAGAAAAAAGAATCCAAATACATCTTAGAGAACACCTGCCCTTAGCCATGTAAAAGCAAACACCCTAGCATACCCAGGATGGCTGTTAGCACAGGTCTTTGATCTGCTTTCCTTTAGGAAAGCAACTGAAAAGGGGTTAACTTACTTTAATCAAACATATAACATTCACTTAGTTCAGGGGGAAAAGTAAGCACCCTGAACTTCAGAAAATACAAACATAAATTACAAGGAGACAAAAGTACAGACAGAGAAAATAACACAATTTAACAGACCAACAGACAAGGCTTCTAGCTGTCTGACTATTACATACATAAAATAGTTTGTTACTAGAGAGAGAAGAATCTACATCTGGTTTTTCAAAGCCGAGGGATTCAACGGCTACCCAGAGTCTCATCTGGCCAAATCACACAACTCTTTCCATAAGTGAGCCCCAAAGCAAAATCTCCTCAGGGTGTGTGTGTGTGTGTGTGTGTGTGTGTGTGTGTGTGTGTATGTACATATATATATATATATATATATATATATATATATATATATATATATATATATATATATAGTACATACACACACACACATATATATCCTTCTCTGGGGCCAGAGGACGTTACAACCTTTGTGACCTACTGCCTAATTACAAAATAACAAAATGTGTGGACTTCCTGAAAAACGCAATCTTCTCTTGTTGGGCTTTAAGTAAAGGCCCATTAAGAGGCAAGGAACATCTTCAAATTCCCTAGGCCTACTAAGGGGCAGGGAAAATCTTCCAATTCCCTTACCATTACAAGCTAGGAAGCAGGATGTAGATGTTGATGAAAAAATAATTTAAAAGGATAACATATAAATAGGAGGAGAACCAAGAGAGCAGTATCAGGAAATCTTGAAAAAAATGCATGAAGAGAAAGTGATTGAGAAAGATGATGAGAGTTTAAAGAGACTAAGGGTTTAGACATGTAGGCATAGCCTTTCTTTAGAGATACCTATACCTATCAAATAGACACCTCTAGACTTTCTACTGGATAGCATATAGTGTCTCCTCTACAAATCTTCTCCCTTCTAAATGTTATTATGTCAAGGACAGCAATATTTTTTCAATCAAGGAAAACTGCAACCTAGGATTCAACAAAGACTTCTCACTCTACCTCATTTCATAAATCTCATCAGTTTCTCAAGCCTTTTTTATTCAGTTGTCGCTGCTCCTCACGATAAGACACTCCATTTCTCAACTGATTTCTTAGGATAGACTGATCTTTGTGCTTCTCCCACATCCCTTTAATTTACTCACTTCCCATGTCCTCCTCTTAGAATTCCATGTTTCCTGCAAAACTTAGCTTAAATATCACCAGATATTACAGAAATCCACTTTTGCCTTATGTGAGCTCAATTTTTATATTATTTCATCAAAATTCTGTATATAATTGAATGTTTACATAAATCCCTGGAAAAAATGTAAACTCTTTCAGGTCAAGGCTATTTCTTTTGTATCCTTGTATCCCAGCATCTATTGCTATTTCAGGTACCTAGTAGCCCCTTATTTATTGTTTATTGATTTATTGGATATGAAAAACATCTATTGTCTGAGGACTGGACTAGTCAAATTCATAGCAATTCATTGCCAGAAGGTTGCCTATTAGGTAATTAATAATTTTAAGTACTGCAACTTATGAATACTTACTGAGGCGTGGAGATCTTTAGCTCAGGGATGATAGATCGAGTCTCCACCCTAATGAAATCTTGAAGAAGAGGGGAAAATACAGACAAGGTTACCCAGAGGAAAACTTAAAGCATTTCACATGTCACATTTAAAAGCTAACCACCCAATGTCATTCATTCACAATACAGAAAGAGAGATCATCATACTTGCAATATCAGATGCATACAAAGAACCATAGTACTAGTATCTCCAAGCCCAAATAGTAAAGCAGAGATTTAGCAAAACTTCTCTATTCACTGGTAGAGTACATGCTGAGTTCAGAGTTGTGCAGGATAGTGAGGAATATAAAAAAGTGTATGTAAAAGACAGTCAAACACTGCGTTCGTGGAGCTTAAAGTCTAATGAGAAATGGTATACTATGAATGGTAAATATAACACAGATGTTAAAATTCAGGGTATAGCAGGGGTAGACACATTTTTTCCTTTAATTTTTTTAGTAATAAATTTTCATTTTCTTTCTCTTCCACCTCTACTCTCCAAATGAGAAAACAAAAACAAAGAACAATAAAGCAAAATAAATGCTTTTATCGGTCATGTCTAAAACATATACCACATTTTGCTTCTCCGTCGTTTTGGGAAGCAATTTGTAATTATGCTCCCTACATTTCTAAACTGATTGTACCCATTGACCCAATGTTAACACTATACTATCTATACCACAAACAGACCAAAGAAGGAAAGGATTCACAATATACAAAACCATTTATATAAATCACATTTCTTAACTGAACAATTCTGATTGTTTAGGCCTGGTTCTATGAGGATTTGTGGCTGTGTTTATATACACAAGCTATAAAACAGTCATTTTGATAAGAATTACATGCCAAGCAGGTCAAGCAGATAGATTCTGGTAACAGCCAGGCTGGGAAGAGAAGAGAGAGAACACTGAATGTTCTTTATGCCCCTTTCAAAACAATTGTCACCCAGCCAGTGACCACAAGAACTCTCTCAGGCTCCAAAGCTTGGAATTTCCTCTCCTTTCTCTTCCCACATTTCCCCTGCTGCAGCCTTTGATTCCCTCCCACTTACTTCATCTATTCTTACTGCTTCTCTGGGTCATTATAGGGCATATCTGAAGTGGAAGGACTTGTAGCGAGAAAGACAACAAATTAACAAACTTCCTTATAGTGCTCTTCTCTTTAAGATCCATGGTTGACAGTGATGCCTAGACACTAGGAGCTGAGTATCTCTTTGTTCAGACACCTTTTCCTCCTAAAAAAAAAGTAAAATGCTGCTTCTAGGGCAGGCTAGGTGGCTCAGTGGATAGGATGTCAGACCTGGAGTTAGGAATACCTGAGTTCAAATTCAACCTCAAATACTTCCTCACTGTATGACATGGGGCAAGTCATTTAAACCTGATTGCTTCCAAAATAAAATTAAAATTAAAATGTAAAATGTTGCTAATACTGTTTGCTTTTACATCACCTTCCCTTCCCAGTATCTTCCTCCTCCATGCCAAAGAGGCTTCTTTTATACAAAATATTTTTAAAAGGAAAATAAAAACATGTTAGCAAAACTTATTATCAAACAGACATAATTTAATAACCTACTTTGGCATATGAAATAAGGAAAGGCATTTCTTATTTTTCATTTGTTCCTAAGTGTAATGTTAATGGAATAGGAATATCTTCCCTGCTCATGAATAGGTCAATGTAACCTCTTTTGAGCTCTGGCCCAGCTCACACCTGTGATATAGCCTGAGTCACAAAAAGCCTGAATCACATGCAGCCCCAGTGTATGTGAGGAGTTTGTCTAACAGAGCAGGAGAGGCAGAGGAAGAACTTGCCTAGGCAAATTTTCCTGTGGGGAGGCTTGACAGAAAGAATGCTTAAGATGCCAAGATGCTGGCACTCCCTGTGTTAATGATGAATACCTTGTTAAATCTTACTTCCTGGTATCCTAATAATGATGTTACAAATAAATATTTTGGTTTTGCCTTTGAGGAAGAGAGTTGATTAAGTTTTGCATATCTACCCTGGAAATACATATGCATATTCATAGCAGCTGCTATGGGTATTGCATTGGCATTACACTAAGCTTGGTGATCATTTCCTAACATTCAATTCTGATATTTTGTTGTTGTCATTCCCTTGATTTAGTTACTGTGCATATTGTTTTCCTGTTTTTGTTTCCTTTATTTTCCATTAATTTTTCTATCTCCCCAACCTTCTTTCATTATATTCCTCATTTCTTATATTACAGTATATTTCATCATATTTCTATAGAACTTTTAAAATCATTTCCCAATCAATGTGCATCTACTTTGGTTTTAGTTATTAGCAACACTACATAAAATAGAAACAAGTGCTTATTTCTACCTCATCAATCCTTTTTGTGCTCCCTGTTTAATATTTTGTTATATATTCAGTTCTTTACACATTATGAACAGTCGATAAATAAATCCTGATTTAGGCATATGATTCAACTAGAACCACAATTTGTTCAAGAGAGAAATTACCAAACAACAACCTGTGTGCTTAGTTGGTACTGCTCAGCATCAAAAGATATCAAGCTCCAAGCATGGCAGGCTGAAGATCTGAAGATGTAAATAAGAGGTATAGAGGAAGGTGTAGTTGGACAGGCCAATTCATATCACTGAAGGGAATACTTATATTGAGATCACAGGTCTATTAACTTGTGGAAGAGCAATTAAAGTTATATAGGAGATCCAATCTAATTCCCTAATTTTACAGATAAGGAGACTAAACCTGAAAAAAGAAGGGACTGCTAAAGGTATAAAGCAACTTTCTGGCAGAACTAGACTCCTAATTTCCATCCCAATACTCTACTATACCATGTTGTACTTCCTGACTATTATAGTTGAAGAATTAATATTACCTTTCAAGTTATGAAGCCAGGTCCCAAATATTGTGCATTTTATTATTATTTTAATTCACATTACATATTTCCATTGGGCTGGAACTGATGGGGTGTTGGGACCTAGACCCCAAAACACCCCAAGACCATGTCTTTGAAAATAACCCAGATGCCCCCTCCCCAGCATGAGAAAATTTTCCCTTGTTGAAGGCATGATTCTGTATTTCCCTTGTCCAAGCAAATAGAAGGATACTGACCCAAGAACTCCTTTTTGGAACCAGATCCTCGAGGTCCACGCCTTTGACAACTCCCTCAGTATCTGATATACTTCCACACTTTCCCATCCATAGCTCCCAAAGACATCTGGATCCTTAGATTATCTAATTAGTATCCCCAGCATTCCTTTCCCATGCTACCTTTCCATATAAACCCTAGCACCATCCTCAATAAATGGCAAATTCTTTAAAGGGACTTCACCCACTTATATTGTCATTACAATAAACTGTCTCTTGACTGAAAGACACCTTGAATGCTGCATGAATTCATTCCAGGCAACTCTGCTTTTGTATTCCTAGATTCCCAGTACCCTTAACTTCTACCCCAAACCTCTTCAGTATGACTAAAATTTTGTTTACTTTGGATCCTGAGGTTGAGAAACATGCACACAATGATTTATCTGTTTATTCCACTTAAAAAAAACACTAACAAATGACAAGGAGTCTAATTGAAGGAGGATATCCATTAGTAACACTAGAGATGTCACTGGGGAATTATTGATTCAACAAATCCTCTAAGATGAAGAGTCTATTGTGGGCCTAGTGGATGGTATGAGTGGGAATGTGGTAGCAGAAGAAAGCATACAGAATAAGACAATAGTAAAGACTGGTTTTGCTAGAATAATCAATCAATCATTAAATATTTATTAAATGTCTACTATGTACCAGGTACTGTGCTAAACACTGGGGAAACAAAAGGTGATAAAAGATTCTATCCTCAAGGATGTCAAAAGCTAAAGAGGGAGAATAGAGAATAAGGTATGAGACAACTACGGGAAATATGTTGGAATAAGATTGTGGAAAGTTTTTAATCTTCTGTAAAGTGAGTGAGGGTATCAGACCAGTTGATCTCTAACAAACAAAGGACAACAAAATTTGGGAATTGTCAATGTTAACAGACTGCAGAATGTTAGGTACATTAAAAAATGCTTGGTGCATTTGTGGTTTGTTTCAACCATTCTGAAAAGCAATTTAGGATTATGTTAAGAAAGTTGCTAATTTGTCAATATTTTTTGACTCAGAGATACTACTGCTTGTTATTGAAAATCTCAGATATTGTGAGAAATGCTGAACTAGAAAAATGCCAAGGTCTATTTAAGGTAAAATTATGATGATTCTATAACAATTGTCTACATATTATTTGATTTCTATGAGAAAATGATAATTATAAAAACACTTCTACTTTATGAATACTAAAAATTACAGTGAAGGGTCACAAAATATAGTTGTGAAGAAAAGATTTAAATGTTAAAATTGAGGTTTCTCATTAAAATGAAAGTCTAACAATGTAACTCCACTTTATCTCAAGGTGAAAAAAAAATTAAAAGGTCAGTTAGAGAATGATTCTCCATAATTAAACTAATGGAAACAATTGGGATATCAAAATAGAAAAAAATAGGGTGATGACAAAAATGGGAATGGATGATATTGGAAGGGTTGTAAAAGATAGGCAGATTCATATTTTTTGGAGTAGCTATGAATCAGTACAATGATTCTGGAAAGCAATTTGGAATTAAGCCAAAAAAATGGCTTAAATAGCCAAAGTTTTTGACAAAGAGATTGTACTATTACACATATAGCGCAAGGAGGACATTTATAAGGGAAAAAAGTTCCCATATAAAATAAATTACTTTTAGAAGCACTTTTGTGATACCAAAGAAAATCAAAGTGGATGTTTATTAATTGAAAAATGACCAAAAAATTCTGGTACATGTATGCAGTGAATCGATAAAAATTTATTAAGCATATACTATATGGCAGGCATTATTGCTAAGTACTGAAGATACAAAGAAAGATAGATGACAGACAATGTTTTCAAGAAAACATACAAATAAATATACATAAATGAGATTATATATATGTGCATACATTCATATATGTTTATGTATACACATATAATGATAAATAGAAATAATAAAAAGAAATGACACTATATTTAAGAAGAATTGGGAAAGTCTTCCTGTAAAAGTTAGAATTTTAGCTGGACTTGAAGGAAGTCAGTAAAGTCAAGAGATGGAGGTAAAGAGGGAAAGCATTTCAAGCATGGGGGACAACCAATGAAAATCCTCAGAGTTGGGAAACAGAGAGACTTCTTCAGAGATTAGCAAGATTAGCAATTACTTCATCAAAGAGTGTGGTGGGAGGGGTGTAAGGAGTAGCAAAGGGTTAGCAAATTATAAAATGCTATGAACAGAACAGAGAGGATTTTGTTTGAACCTGGAGGTGATAGGGGGTCACTGTTTATTGAATAGGAGATGACAGGTTCTAAAGATCTGTACTTTAGGAATATAAATTGGACAGTTGCATAGAGAATGGACTAGAGTGGTCCACACCAAGACTTTTGGCAGAAAGATCAATCAATAGGCTATTATGATAGTCCAGGGGTGAGGTCATGAAGACCTGCAGGAGAGTAGTGGCAATATTAGAGGAAAAAGGGGGAAACATGAAAGAGGTTACAAATTTAAAATGGACAGATCTTAGCAACAGATTGGATATGGGGGAAGAGGATGAGAGGAAATGATTATAGTGATGTAAACAACAAATAACAGGAGGAAATATAATATTTAGAGAGGTAATTGGATAAGGCATAAATGCAGATACACAATTCTCCTATAGTGTGATAAAACATGCTCCCAAAACACCATTGATGTGTCAAATCATACAATAAAAAGCACATGGTTTATGGGTGAAAGTGGGGTTAGGGACACAATACTCAAAAACTCCATCAGTGATACATTTTAAAAGTACAAACCAAATAAAAAGAATAGAACATTTTACATATGTTAACTGGTCAAAAATCCATAAATACTAATACTACTACTACTAATAATAAATGGTGGTGTATAAAGCATACAGAAAGGAGTAATGAAGGAGAAGTCTAGAAAGAGAGAGTAATAATGTTGAAAGCATTGACTGTTAAGGAAAGGAGCTTGAAATTTATCTAGCAGCAAAAAAGAGGCAATGGTTTTTAAGCTGAAGAATGAATGGCATGATCTGATTGAGTATACATAAAAGAAAATACTATTCTGGTAATAGTGTGAAAAGCATACTGATGAGTGAGAGGATTCAAGATGAGAGGATCCATTAAGAGGCTACCACAACGTTATAGGAAGATACTAATAAAGGCACGGACGAGAAAAATGTTCACAAGGTCATATGGTGTTATATGTTTTAGAGCTAGGAGGAACGCATCAGTGGTCACCCCCTCATTTTACAGATGAGGAAAATGGGGTTAGAGAGGGTAAGTGACTGACCCAAGATCACAAAAGCTAGTATGTGTCTGGGGTGTGATTTATACCTCAATCTTACTGAATTCAACTCCAATACATACATACATACATATATATACACATACATTTCAAGGATTTGTTGCAGAAACTTGAGATTTTAGCTTGGAGAAGAAAATACTCATGGGTAACATATTAGCTGTTTTCAAGTACTTGGAGATTTGTAATAGGGATTAGACTTGCCCCTTTTGGGCTCCAGAGGGGAAAAGTCAATAGTAGTGGGTATAAACTGCAATGAGGAACATTTGATCTTGATGCAAAACTTATTTTCTTAAGTAGCATAGCTGTTTAAAAGCAGATTGGACTCCCTCAGAAGTTAGTGGGTTATTCCTCAATGTAAGTCTGCAAGTAAAAGCTGGCAGGTGTGTATCGGACTATATGGCCACCAAGGCCCATTCCATCTCTAAAATTATGTGATTCTGTGATACATCTTTGCAACTGTTTAGATAAGAAGACTAGGGACAAGAGTTTAAAATAATCAGACATAAGGTTTCTAATATCAAATCATTAGCACTATAAAATGGTTATTATTTGTTAAATGTATTACAATTTATATTATGCCCTGATATTTGTCAAACACCATGTAATATACATCATTGTAATAATATATTTATGTAAATACTTTACCCAATATGATATATTTTGCTCTAGTATTTCATGAAAACAATAAATGAAAATATTACTCTATTTTTCTTGAACCAAATATTATCATAATAGCTTATTATTTTTCTTATGAAATACCTGCAGCATTGAAGACAAACAACAAGCTAATCTGAGCTGAAATATTTTCCCAGTAATTGTTTAAATTCTTCTTGAATCAAATGCTCTTTTAAGTGAACAGATTTTTCTAGAAGATGAATCTAATGAGTACCTCCAATGGAAGGTTATGTTTTACAATCTATATTTGTAACAAACAAAATTTTAACCCTTCTAACTGTATCCCTTCCCCCAAAATATTTTAGCATGTCTATAGAATACATTAGTTATTTAATTTAATTCACTACATGAGGAAGAACTAATAAGGATATCTTTGTTCTTGGAGACTATCATAGACTTGAATGATGATTGATTTTTTAATGAGTTCCCTTAGTTTGTTGGTACTCTGGGGGGAAAGAGTCCATTCCAAAGTCTGACAGATTTTCAATAATTTAATGAAAGAGGTAAAGAGTGAAAGGGAGAGACAGATTCTATTTCATTTATCGGTGCTCTTTTTTTAGTTCATCATGTAAAATGAAGCAACATTCAAAATAGCATCATATAATATTACTAACTTGTGGCTTTAATCTTCAAATAGGAAAGTGATGTTTTGAGTGAGAATTTACAAAATTATAAATGGAAAAGATTCACCTTACTTTAGAAAATCTCAATATAGTACCAATGTGTGTCATACATATTTCTTTCCTAGGAAAAAATCATTTATGCACATAGCAGACTTTTTTTTCTTTTTGGAGGGGCAATTGGGGTTGTGACTTGCCCAAGGTCACACAGCTAGTTTTGTGTTAAGTGTCTGAGGCTGGATTTGAACTCAGGTCCTCGTGACCCCAGGGCCAGTACTCTATTCACTGCACCACCTAGCCACCCCTGCAGACTCTTAAAAATAACCTTGTCAAGGAATATGTATAATATCTGTAACAGCTATCAACAAATACCTGCATACATAATGATCTCTGATCCAGCAATACTTCCCTACTTAAATTTTTTCAGACATGAAACATATCTTCGCAATTGCTCCTCCCTATGCTTGGAATTCTTTCCTTCCTCACTTCTACCTCTGAGTTTCTTGGCTTCCTTAAAAACTCACCTCAAATTCCACCTTTTGAAGGAAGTTTTTTCAGGCCTCCCTAAGATGCTACTGTTTCTCCCTTTCAAATTGCCTTCAATCAAATCAGTATATACAGTATACATTTCTAGTTATTTTCATGTTTTCTCTCCCATTAGACTGTAAACTATTTGAGCATAGGGATCATTTTTTGCCTTTCTAGGATTCAAAGTGGTACAGTAGATAAAGCAAAGATCTGAGTTCAAATCCATCCTGATGTTTATGTAACTCTGAGCAAGTCAGGGTCTGACTCAGTTTGATCAACTATAAAATAATATTCATAATAGAATCTATCTCCCATGACTGATGTGGAGGATCAAATGAGATAATATTTGCAAAGCATACTCTGCATAATGTCTGGCACGTAGTAGGCTCTTAATAAGTTATTAGTCCCTTTCCCCTCTTTGTGTCCCAAGCTCTTAGAAGAATGCCTGAAGGCACATAGTAAGTGCTTATGAAATGCCTATTAACTGAATGAGCTGAAAGTACTACATATCATATGATTAAGAAGGCAGAGTTGTGTCAGCTGAGAGGACCCTAGATCCAGAAATAGACATTTAAACGTACATATATGTTTAGGTACAAACACATTATAAGATGGTCGATGAACAGGGTGAACTCTGTTATTACACCTTCCAAGGTATACTAAATGATCTTGATGTATGGATGGAATATATGCCTACTGATCTTAAGATTTGAAGCGTCAACAGTCTAACTTAGGAGTGAGGAACCTACAGTCTCAAGGTCACATGTGACCCTTTAGGTCCTCAAGTTTGATCCTTTAACAGAATCCAAGCTTCGCAGAACAAATCCCTTAATAAAAGGATTTGTTCCATAAAACTTGGACTCAGTCAAAGGGCTACACCCAAGGATCTAGAAGGCCACATGTGACTTTGAGGCCAGAGGTTCCCCACTCCTGGTCTAACTCTATATTGAAAACTGATACAAGGATAAATAACAACAATGACAACAATAATAATGTCTAACATTTAAAAGCATCTACTATGTTCCACTCATTGTATTAAACTCTTTACAAGTATTGTCTCATTTGACTTATCCCTGTGGGACATGTCCCACATAATAACATCTTCATCTTTTTTAAAAATGCAGTTAATTTCCTTCTTTCTGGTATTATTTGATTCTCATTGTATCCAGTGTTTACTAATTATTTTTTTTTAATGAGTAACAATATAGAGGCATGATGCTTCTATATAAGACACAAGTCTTTGGCCTCTCTCCTTTCTCCTGAACTACGCTTTCCCATATATATCTCCCTATTTTTCACCTTTTCCTAAATAAATTAATGTAAAATAAACTCAAAAGAGAAAATCTTAAAAATTAGGGAAGAAATAAATAATTTGAAAAATAAAAAATCTATGGAAATGATAAAACTAATACTTTTTTCCTTCCTAAAAAGAGGGAAGAAATTAAATTATTTATATATATATAAACAATTAAAAAGGTGAAATCGTTATGGAGAATAAAAAAAGAATTATGAGAAACTACTACATAGTTATATGTATACAAAAATGAGACTACAAAATAAATGAAGGATTACTTAGAAATACTAAGAGACAGGGATAGAGATTGAATTTGTGAGTTCACTGATAAGCAACTCTCAGATGAAAAAGTTCCATCTACCCTCTACTGCAAGTTAATATCTCTTCTGAAACTAATCAATGAGGGTTAAGTGATTTGCCCAGGATCACACAGCCTCTATGTTTCAGATGTGATACTTGAAAAGAAGTCTTCTTAGCCCAAGACCTGTTTATATAATGTAATAATAATGAAATTTGAAAATGTTACATGCCCTTTGTATTGTCAAGCAAACAGGTATTTAGCATCTTGTTTTTAAGTTCATGATTATGTCAAGTATTGGGATCCAAAATTTACGAATCCCACAGTGGGATTAATTTGTTGATGTAACAGGAAGAGGCAGAACAGGAGTTAATACCATATATAAGGGAAAGCCCAAGCTGAGAGAGGCCAGATCTGCTGGGATTAAGCATCTGGAGCCTGAGCAACTACTGCTGGAGAGAAGAGAACTGAGAACTTCTGAGAGCTGCTGAGAACTTTTGAGAGTCAGCCAGAGCTGCTGAGAACTTCTGAGAACTGAGAACAACTGAGAAGAGAATTGAGAAGAACTGAGAAATGAGAAGAGAGGAGAAGTGGGAGGAAGCATGACTGTGAATGGTGTTACTCTGTTTTGATGTTACTTTGTTAGATTCATCTGTTGATAGAGGATATTGCTGTTGTTATAGAAGCCCTGGTACCTCACTGCTTGTTCAGAAGCCCTAAAAGAGGATTTTTGTGTTGTATGTTTACAGAAATCCTTGAGGAGGGTCTTGCTGAGGTTTTCAGAGGTCCTGGGACTATGTTGATTATTTGTGTTAATTCCTCAGCCCTTGTTGGGTCTATGTTGATTTCACAGGCAGAAGGTGAATTGATGAGGATGGCAACAATGTGTACCAATGTAATTGTGGCTTTGTTAAGCTTTGTCTTCCCAAGAATGGAAATTTTGAAGGACTTGAGGTGGACTAGACACTGTGAACTTCTATATGGAACTACAACTAGACAAGGAACTAGACAAGGAGCTGGACAACAAGGAGATGGCAGGAGCTGGGACCATGGAAGAGGAACCCTAATAGCAGAGAGCCTGCCTCAGGTAAAGATGAAAAGACCTCTCCTTTGGTATTTAATGCAAACTGAGAAGATCATAATTAACTGTAGCCTAGGGGTAAACTTTGACCTTTATATTTAGATGATTGAATTAAAGACTTCTCCAATTAAGAAGAAGACTTTTGATTCAAGAAATTAAGATAATGTGACTAGGGGTGGAGAATTGTGACCTTTGAACTTTGTGATTGAATTGAGGATTTACTAAATGTTTGAGTTACTAAATGAATATACTTTGTTTAATACTATGTGGCCACTTTAGTGATAAGTTATGTCATAACATTATGAATGTTGTACTTTGATTTCTTTGAATGTTTCTTCTTAGTTTGTTACTGAATAAATAGAGAGTTCAGTATACTGTGTAATCAGAACCTTGAAGCCACTCACAGCACCAGTCCTCGGGAAGCTGATTATTCTTGGCTTTACATATACCCATTATACCACAATTACTTCTACAAGAAACATGAAATATAAATTAAAGAGAGCCGATATCAAGATTATAATCAATCTAACTTCAGAAAATGAAACTCAATTAGCTATAATGAACTACTGAAGAAAAAAAAAATAAACCCTGGTCCAAATAAGGTGAATTTAAAGGAGGCTGGTATCAAACTCTTATTTTTTTAAGTCTTTTTTTCAATTACATGTAAAAAACAATTTTAACAAGTGGATTATTAAAATGTAGAGTTTCACAATCTCTCTTACCCTTCTCACCCTTCCTTTGTCCATGAAAAGGTAAGCAATTTCATATAGACTATATATGTGGGGCAATACTAAACATATTTCTGTATTGGCCATGTTGAGAAAGCAATCAAAGGAGCTTCCGCCCCGTCAAAAAAAAAGAGAGAGAAAGAAAGAAAAAAATTAAAAATATATGTTTTGATCTACATTCAGATTCCATCTGTCTTTTCTTTGTAGGTGGATGACATTTTTTTAGTAAGTCCTTCAGAATTATCTTGAATCATTATATTGCTGAAAATAATCCAGTCATTCACAAATGATTACCATACAATATTACTGTTACTGTGTACAATGTCCTGATTCTGCTCACTTCACTTTTTAACAGTTCATATATGTTTTTCCAGGTTTTTCTGAAACTGTCCTGCTCATTATTTCTTATAGCACAATAGTTTTCGATCACAATCATATACCACAAGGTATTCCGCCAATCTCCAATTGGTGGGCATCCCCACTATTTCCAATTCTTTGTCACCATAAAAAGAAATGCTAGAATATTATGTACATATAAATTCTCTTCTTTTTGTTGTTTGTTTTGTTCTCTTTGGGGTAAAGACCTAGTAATGATATTGCTGAATAAAGATGACAGTTTTATAATAATTTGGAAGTAATTCCAAATTATTCTCCAGAATGGTAGAATGCATTTACAATCACAGCAAAAGTGCATTAGTGTCCCAATTTTTCCAAATCTCTTCAGCATTTTTCAGTTCCCTTTTTCTGTCATATTAGACAATCTGACAGGTATGAGGTGGTAACTAAGAGCTTTTGTAATTTGTGTTTATCTAATCAAGAGTGATTCAGAGCATTTTTCCCCATATGACTAAAGATAGGTTTCATTTCTTGTTCTGAAAACTGCCTGTTCATGTCATTTGACTATCAACTGGGAAATGACATATTTTTATATATTTGACTCAGTTATCTACATATTTGGTAAATGAGGCTTTTAATCAGAGAAACTTCCTAAAGAATTTTTCCCAATTCTCTCCTTTCCTTTTAATCTTGGCTGCACTGGATTTCTTTATGTTAAAATCCTCTTAACTTGATGTAATCAAAATTATCTGTTTTACTCCTCATAATGTCCTCTATCTCTTTTTTATCATAAATTCTTCATTTTTCCATATACCTGACAGGTAAGATATCCCACACTGCCCTAATTTGCAGATGATGTCACATTTATGTTTAAAATATATAGTGGGAGTGGCTACATGGTGCAGTGAATAGAGCATGAGCCCTGGAGTCAGAAGGACCTGTGTTCAAATCCAGCCTCAGACACTTAACACTTTCTAGCCATGTGACATTGGGCAAGTCACTTAATCCCAATTGCCCTGCCCTCCCCCCTCCAATATATATATATATATATATATATATATATATATATATATGTATATATATATATATATTCTAATTCTCTCATAAATTTTAGTAAATAATGAATTCTTGTCCTAAAAATTTTCATCATTGCATTGATCAAAGAGTAGATTATTATGCTCATTTACTACATTGTGATAATCTATTCCACTGGTTCTTCAGTCTACTTCTTGGCCAGTATTAGATTATTTTGATGACTACCAATTTGTACTATAATTTGAGATCTGGTACTGATAGGAGACCTTCCTTCAATTTTTTTTTAAACTGATTTCCTTGATATACTTGACTTTTGGTTCTCCCATATGAAATTTTATCATCTTTTATAGCCCTATAAAATAATTGTTGGTACTTTGATTAATATGGCACTGAACAAATCAATTTAGGTAGGATTGTCATTTTTATTATATTTAGGCTAAGGCCTACTGATGAGCAATTAATATTTCTCCAATTATTTAGATTCAACTTTATTTGTGTGAAAAGTGTTTTGTAATTGTGTTCAGACAGTTCCTGGATTTACCTTGGCAAGGAGACTCCCAAACATTTTATTTTGTCTACAGTCATTTTAAATAGAAGTTCTCTCTATATACTACTGGTCTTTGTTGAAAACATACAGAAATGCTAATGATTTATATGAGTTTCTTTTATATCATGAAACTGCTGAAGTTGTTTATTATTTCAACTATTTTTAGTTTATTTCCTATGGTTTTCTAAGCATACTATTATATTATCTTCAAAAAGTCAGGTTTTGTTTCCCCATTAATAATTAATTTCCTTTCCCTCTTTTTTTCTTCTTTGATTGCTATAACTAGTTTTTCTAGTACTATACCAATATTATATATATATAAAATTTCAGAATAATAGTGGTTATAATGGGCAGCCTTACTTTACCCCGATCTTATTTGGAAGTTATCCAAATAAGTTATCTTAACGTATCACCATTACAGATAACACACGCTGATGGTTTTAGATGGATAATATGTTTCATTTTAAGGAAAGCACCATTTATTTCTATCATTTCCAGTGTTTTATACAGGAATGAGCTTTTTATTTTGTCAAAAACTTTTTCTTGACATAATCTCATGATTTTTGTTGGTTTTATTATTGGTATAGTCAATTATGTAGCTAGTTTTCCTAATACAGAATTAGCCCTGTATAGCTAGTATAAATCTCACCTGGTTATACTATATGATCTTTGTGATATATTGATGTAAATTCCTTGCTTGTGTTTTATATATTTTTTTAAGTTGTACTAATATTCATTAAGGAAACTGGGCTATAATTTCCATTGTTTTGATGATCCTTGTTTAGGTATTAGCACCATATTTGTATCATATAGGTATGGTAAGACTATTTATTTGGTAAGACTAATTATTTCCCTATTTTTCAAATAGTTTGCATAATATTAGAATTAATTGATCTTTAAATGTTTGGTAGAATTCATTTGTGAATCCATGTTCTCCTAGATTTTTTTCTTAGAGAACTCATTTATGGCTTATTGAATGTCTTTTTAAAAGATAGGGTTAAGTATTCTATTTTTGTCTTCTGTTAATCGAGGCATTTATATTTTTATGGATATTCCTCCATTTCACTTAGATTGTCATATTTATTGCCATAGAAACTGGCAAAATAGTCCTAACTATTACTTTCTTCTTCATTGGAGATTGATTCATTTTTTCATTTTCAATGCTGGTAATTTGACTTTCGTTTTGTTTTAATTAACCAATGGTTTATCCATTTAAATATTTTGTCCCATAAAATCAGTTCTTAGTCTTATTAATCTCTTTCTTACTTTTAGTTTTATGAATCTCTCCTTCAATTTTTAGAATTTCAAATTTGATGTTCAATTGGGGTTTTTTTAAACTATTTTTTCTAGTTGTTTGTTGTTGTTGTTGAGGCATGCCAATTCACTGATCTGCTCTTTCTTTATTTTATTGATGTAAGCATTTAGAAATGTACATTTTTCCTTAAGTACTACTTTGGTTGCAACTCAAAAATGTTGGTGTTTTGTCTCATTGTTGTCATTTTTAATACATGATTGCTTTGTATGATTTGTTCCTTTTCCCATTCATTCTTTAGGATTAATTTAGTTTCCAAATAATATTTAATCTATGCTTCCATGGTTATTTATTGAATATAATTTTCCTACTTTATGATCTGAAAAGAATGCTTTTAATATTTCTCTTTTTGTATATTGGTTTATGAGGATTTGATATCCTAATACATGGCCAAGTCTTGTGTAGTATCCTGGTTCTAGGATTAGGGCAGTTTTCTTCGATAATTTCCTGAACTATTATCTAGGCTCTTGTTTTAATTTTTAGGCAGTGTAATAATTCTCAAATTATCTTTTCTTGATCTATTTTTCCAGGTTAGTTGTTTTTCCAATGAGATATTCCACATCTCCTCCTATTTTTTATTTGATTTTATTGTTTCTTGATGTCTTATGAAGTGAATAACTTCTACTTGCCCAACTCTAATTTTTAAGGAATTATTTTCTTCAGTAAGCTTTTGTACCTCCCTGTTTCCTTTTGGCCAATTATGTTTTTAACGTTATTTGCTTCAGTATTTTGTGCCTCTTTTACTAAGCTGTTGAACATATTTTCATGATTTTCTTATATCCCTCATTTATTTTCCCATTTTTTCTTCTACTTCTTTTATTTGATTTTTTAAATCCCTTTCTGAACTCTTCCAAATTATTTTTTTTTTGCTCCTATGATCAATTCACACTTTTCTTTGAGCTTTGCATTTAGATATTTTGACTTCATTATCTCTTTCTTGGTCTGTGTCTTCATCTTTCTTGTTGCTATAGTAGCTACCTATGATTATGTTCTTTTACTCTTTGCTGATTTTCTTACCCTATTCCTTGACTTACAATTTTATGTTAAAGTTGGACTCTATCACTTAACCCCAATTGTCCTCCTAAATAAAATCATTAAAGTTGGACTCAATCCCTGTGTTGCTGGGGGGGATTACCCCCAAGTTTTAAGTTTTTATGCTTCTGTTTTCAGAGCTAATTCTAATGTTCTCTAAGTTTTCAGTGCTTCCATGGTTATATGATCTAAAGAAGGGTGTGGTCATTATTCTCCTGGTCTATGCTCTAGTATCTGAGCAACCATAAGAACGTTTCTCTGCCCTGGACCAAGGGCCCTACTCTCCTGCAAGTGCCCCTGAAAGTGCTAGTGAGCTAGTGTTCCTCTTACCTCTGTGACTGAGACCTGGAACTGTGGATAGGCAACATGATAAGAGTCCTGAACCCATTGCCAGCAAAATGTTCCCTATCTCGTTCTGACCAGTTATCCAACCCACTTATCTTCTATGGGCTGAGATGATGGTGTCATGGATTTATGCCAATGCTTCCAAGAAATTGCATTCAAGGCTTGTTACTAACATCCTGATAGACCACAGTGTCTACACTGGGCTCTAAGCCTAACTACCACTCCAAAAATGCAATCCTTTCCTGCCAACCTCCTAAGTTGTCCTACACTGAAAATGGTTTTGTTGCAACCTTTTTTTTTTTTTGGTTTTACTTTTTTAAAATTTGATTTGAGGGGGCGGCTAGGTGGCGCAGTGAGTAGAGCATTGGCCCTGGAGTCAGAAGGACCTGAGTTCAGATCCGGCCTCAGACACTTAACGCACACACAAATGAAAACCTAGCCGTGTAACCTTGGGCAAGTTACTTAACCCCAATTGCCCTCCAAAAGGCAAAAAAAAATTGATTTGAGGTATATTTTAAAGGTGTTTGGAAGAGAATTTGGAAGAGCTCAAGTGACTCCCCCTCTTTACCCTGCCATCTCATCTCCATTACCCCTGCTATCAAACTTTTAAATAACAAGCAATGACTCTACCAGAAAAAAAAAAAAACTTCTCAGAAGTTGAATAAAAAATACTCCACCAATCTTTTAAAGGGATGATTATACTTTCATTACTTAAGCTGGAAAAAAGCAAAGATACAGAACTATGAAAAATAACATTAATATTGACTCTATGATTTTAAATAAAATTCTGGCAAAAATACATAACAATTTATCTGAAAATCATACACTGACCTCACCTTGCCTTTATTCATAGGATCCAAGGATGGTTTAGCATTGTGGACATAATTATCATAATAATATCTTTCAAAAAGCATCCAAACCATATGATTATATTAATAGATGTAGATAAAGGTTTTGAAAAAACACATCACTCATTCATATTAAAAAAATAACAGCTATAAAACAAAGGAATAGAGCATCTGTATATATGTATGAATATATAGTATTTAATTATTATTTGATATAACATATCTATCTTAATCCCTTCATAAAGAATGAAATTATCATTAAGACAAACTAAGGATATATCCTTCTGGATAAATGTGGTGATATATGATAAATGTAGTTACCTGATATAACCACATTGGAATTCTAAGTCAGTTTAAGTCTCTTTCCCAGAATAATTTCCTTCCTTTCAGGTGGGCAGTAGTATACTTTTGCAAAAACATTGCAACTGTTCCTCCATTAGTCCTAACATAAATGGTTTTCAACATGCTTCTTCCTTTTGATGTCTAGATTTCTTCACATAAGTACATCTTCTTAATATCCAGAGATATCACACCAGCCCTTATGTAATATTCTAAATAGGGTATGGACATCTATCAACATATTCCAGAAACAAGTTTTATATCAGTAATACAGGAATTCTAAATTTTTGGCCACGTTTTACTTTATATTTTAGCCAAATTTTAACTATACTTCCTGTATTTGTGTAAAATCATTTGAAGCTATGAATTTTATTGCTGACTTCCTAGATATAACCTCTCATAAATTACAAATTCTCCCTTTACTTTCCATTGTCCTACTTTGTATAAGATACTATGCTCTATCCAATGTACTCTAAAATCTTTTGCTCAGATTTGCAGGTTTTCAGGCAAATAGCAAAGAACTTATCATGTCTGTAATTTAGATTGTAATATAGAAAGCCACATTCCATCTTATTTCACAATCAACTCTCCATGGGTGGAGCCAAGATGGCGGAGTAGAAACACCACTTCCAAGGTGCGCTGTACCACTCCACTTCAAAATTATGTAAAAGGGGGACTCTGAACAACCTCTGGAGCTCCAGAACCCACAAAATGACACAGAGAAGCTAACCTCTCATTGAGGACAGTCCAGCAGCCCAGCAGAGATTGGCCAGCACAGAGCTCTGGCAGCCAAGCCCAGGTCCACTTGAGTCAGAGGTTTTAGCCCTTGGGTGGCCAGACCAGCAGCCTGCTTCAGGGGCCCCAGAAAACCAGGAGCTGTGGCATTTCCAGAATTATCAATACATAGATGCCTAGGATAAAGTGAGAGGTCAGTGGCCTATGGAATTTGGGACTGGTTGGAAGAGCATGTGGCCTCTTTCCCCTGGGGGTGAGAAGCCGCTCAGGAGCTGGCACAGCTTGCACCACATTGCCACATTGCAGCTTCGGCTCCTGGCCTGCAAACTGTAGGGGTCTCTGGTGAACAGTCTGGGGGGTAATTGCACTTGCTTTACCATTCTTGGATATAGATTGCAGTCTGGGGTGAAAGTCTTGGTGTGTGTGACCAGCTTGACAGAGTGTGTGGAGGCTTCAGAGAAGTCACCCAACTAATACCTCTGGCAATTGGGAAAACCCCAGCATTTGGGACAGAAGCTCCCCTGACTGGTGGCAGAGTCCTACTGTGGCAACAAGCCCAAAAGTCGAGTGATTGAGTGGCAACATGCCTAGGCAAAGGAAACAAAATAAACATAAAAATGCAACATTAGACTCCTATTTTGGGGGCAAAGAGGATGAAAGCATGGAACAGGAGGAGGACTGTGAGGTCAGAAATACTGTACCAAAAGCTCCAAATGAAAATACGAGCTGGTTACAGGCCATAGAGGACCTTAAGAAGCAGATAAGAGAAGTGGGGGAAAATTGGGTAGAGAAATGAGAAAGATGAAGGAAAACTATGAAATAACAGTCGACAGTCTGACTGAGGAAAATAACACCTTAAAAAATAGACTAACTCAAATGGCAAAAGAGGCTCAGAAAGGCAATGAGGAGAAGAATGCCTTAAAAAGCCGACTTTTCCAGTCGGAAGAAGAATCTCAAAAGGTCACTAAGGAGATTCATTCTGTCAGAATTAGACTGGAGCAAATGGAAGCTAGTGACTTTATGAGAAATCAAGATGGTATTAAGCAGATCCAAACAAATGAAAGAATAGAAGGCAATGTGAAATATCTCATGGGCAAAACCACTGACCAGGAAAACAGATCCAGAAGAGATAATTTAAAAATTATTGGACTACCTGAAAACCATGATCAAAGAAAGAATCTAAAAATCATCACTCAAGAAATTCTCAAGGAAAATTGCCCTGATGTTTTAGAACCAGAGGGCAAAATAGAGGTCAAAAGAATCCACAGATCACCTCCTGAAAAAGATCCTAAAAAGAAAACTCCTAGGAATATTGTAGCCAGGTTCCAAAATTCCCAGATAAAGGAGAAAATATTACAAGCAGCCAGGAAGAAACAATTTCAATATTGTGGAAGCACAATCAGGATAGCACAGGATCTGACAGCTTCTACACTGAGGGACTGAAGGGCATGGAATATGATATTCCACAGGGCAATGGAGCTGGGATTAAAACTAAGAATCACCTACCCAGCAAAACTGAGTATCATGTTTCAGGGGAAAATATGGTCATTCAATGAAATAGAGGACTTTCAAGCATTTTCTTGATGAAAAAACCAGCGTTGAATAGAAAATTTGACATTCAGATACAAGGAGCAAGAGAGGCTTGAGAAGGTAAACTGTGAAAAGAAATCATTATGAACTTATCAAAGTTGAAGTATTTACATTCCTATATGGAAAAACGATAACTGTAAGTGACGAGACTTTTCTCAGTATGAAAATAGTTGAAGAAGGGTATATGGGCATATGAATACATATGGGAATGTGTGTGTGTGTATATATATATATATATATATATATATATATATATATGTTTTCAGGTATAAATAGATAGAGGGCACAGGTTGAATTTAATAGGAAGGGATGATACTTAAAAGGTGAAATTAAGAGGTGAAAGAGGAATATATTGAGAGAAGATGGGGAGAGAAAGAATGGGGTGAACTAACTCATATAGAAGCAATGAAACTGGTTACAAGTGAGGGGAAGAACAGGAAGGCAAAAAGGCAAAACCTTATCCTCATTGAATTTGGATCAGAGAGAGGATGACATACATACTAAATATGCTTTTTCACCCTACAGGAAAGTAGGGGAGAAGGGGATGAGAGGGGGGTCAATGGAAGGGAGAGCAGGCTGGGGTGGGGAAGTTGGAAGCACCCACTTTTGAAAAGGGACAGGATTAAAGCAGGGAGTGGACCAGGTGGGGGCTGGGATGGGAGGGAGGGAAATATAGTCAGTCTTTTACAATACATCTACTATGGTAATGTTTTGCATAGCTACACATGTATAGTATATACTGAGTTGCTTATTTCCCTTTTAAAACCAGATTTTTTGAAATATATAAATACTATGATTAATACTATTGTGCATATAATTGGGAGATAGATGTGCAAGCATTGGGGCACAAGGATTCACCTTGTCCTATTGGAAAAGTTGAAGGGGGTATGGGAGAAGAGATGGGAGAGAGCAGATTGGATTAGCTGTGGGACTGCTATTCTGGGATGTTGGGTAGGGGAAAAATGGGGAAAAATTGTAACTCAAAATCTGACGGAAATGAATGATGTAAACCAGAAATTAATAAAGTATTTGAAAAAATAAAAAAAACAATCAACTTTCCAAATATGACTATGCCAAAGCTCCTATTTTTAAACATTAGTAGTATTTATATCACCACTTGCACTTGAGGTCTACTACTTCTTGCCCAAGACTTCAAAATTCCTAGCACTGTTCTCTAGGTTTCTTCTTTAAACAATAATAAAGAATTTGTGGTTGGCTAATAAAAGACGCTGACTTGTGTCTCAAATATGAAGACAAATGTGGCACATTCCCTGAAGATCACCAACATTTGATTCTTATGCTTTCCAGGTCTCAAGACACCTTTTGGGATTTCCTTGAAAAAGAAAATATGTGTTTCCCTGTGCTCACCATTGGGCTATTTCATTGGCAAGGGCACATTTTATTCTTCTCTCTTCCTATTAACTGATCAACAATTTAGCAGATGCTAACAATTAACCATTAATTCATGTTGATTTGAGCCCAGCCTCTTTTAATAGTCACTAGTGTTCAAAGAGACACTCATTATATTCTAACACCCCATGCACATTTGTTCCTAAATGATGAAAACAAAATTTCATTACAGGATAACGTCTTTCCACAACCATGCTGAGGCAAAGAGTGCCAATGAATTTGAAAAGAAAAAAATTATGTTTCTTTAACAAACAGAATAATCAAATAATGACATGATTGCAGTAGCTTCATGTCTCTTCTGCCAAATGACTAATGTATATTTAATCATTTTATCTAATGGATGTTACTGTACAAGCTCCAGGTACCCATTATGAAAGCTCTTCCTCTGACACAGCATAATTCTCTAATTTTATTTCTTGATTTCGGGATTAGAGTGAATCATCCTGCCAAAAAATTCCCCAGTGGATCATCAGTCTTTCCTATGGGCAGGTCATAGGAGGAAAAATATCTCCAGCATTGGAGATGGTGATAATATAGAGAAAACAAAAAATGAACTTTAGGGTGTTAAAAATATTCAATTTATATGTACAGCTAATGGTTGTTAATTGATGATGACCCAGGACTCTCAATGACTTTTTAAAATTTTAATTTGTGTCTAGATAGAGACCAGTTTCCATTTACTGGAAATCTTCCTAAACAAGAGTAATTATTAAATTCACCATGAGTATAATTGTGTCCTTACCAAATTGAAACTATGAGGCAAAACCAGTGTTCAAGTATGTAAGGTTTTGTGTCATTAATTACCTGACTACTGTTTGTAGAACCTTGATGTTAGGTGCTGACTATGGAGTCAAAGAGATCTTTATGGATATAAAACGATATCCCTGCTCTTGAGATATTACAATCTAATTGGGTAAAAATATAATATATAATATAATATAAAATATAAGATACCATATGACTTAAGAAAAGGAAGCAACTGATGATCATGAGATATAGGTTCTTTACAAAGTATAATATTGGTTGGAGAATCAGAAAATATGCATTCTGATTGTCAGTTCTACTATTTGTTGAGTAGCAGCAAAAAAAACCCCCACTAAAGTTCTGTGAGGGTTATCTTCTTCAACTGTGAAATTAAGCATTTGGATTAGAAATTAGACATTGATAAGATATGGCCTACAGGATGTAGTTTGCCAACTCTGAAACTATATTATCAAAAAGTCTGGGCTTAGAAGTCAGAAAACTTGGGTTAAAAATTCCGACCTTTAACAATTATGACCTATATAAACTTAAGCAAGTCACTCAATTTTCCTGGGATCACTTTCGTCCTCTGTAAAATAAGAGGGTTGTAGTAGATGCCCTCTATGGTCCCTTCCAATTCTTGACCTGTCATCCCTTCTAATGCTAATATTTTCAGTGAAGGTGATGATACTCTTTCTACTATTATTTTTAAATCTGATTTCTCTAACAGTATGCTTGTACATAAGAACCTAATGACTGAATTGATAATTTACTTTGCAAGTGTGTTTTTAAAGTTCTTTATCAGTAATATTTTAAAGGAAAACTGTAAACAATGATTTTACCAAAGAAATATTTGATCAAAAAAGTCAACTCAAGATGAGTCAGTGCCTCTCAGACTCATTGGATGTCCTACTGCTATGCTAATCAACACAGCCTACAGAACACACTCTGCTAGCAAGATACATTCTTAGGCATGGTATGAGAACAAGAAATAACTTGTGGATACACTATATGCTTCAATGGTATCCTCATAATGCAAAATGAATAATAAATAAGAGCTCAAATATGTTCATAGGCCCTGAGAAAACTTATGGAAAGATATGGACAAAAATCAGCACCAGATGAAAAAAAATAGATGGGTTGTTATTCCTGGAGAGAATATTAACAGTGAGATCACATGCATTTGAGCACACTTTTAATTAAAAAAATTAATGCAAAGGGGCAGCTAGGTGGGGCTGTGGATAGAGCACCAGCCCTGGAGTCAGAAGGACCTGAGCTCAAATCTGGCCTCAGACATTTCTAGTTGTGTGATTCTGGGAATGTTAATTAGCCCTGATTCCCTCAAAAAAATTAATTCAATATATATTTTTGGTCTCAGTGATAGTGGTACATCCACCCATTCATTTTCTAAATAAACTTAAAATATCTTAAGACAAAACCATTCCAAGTTTGCATCTAAAATATTACTCATGTATGCAGTAAACCACAAAAGTAATACTATTTTACTCAAAACTAGAACATCATTATTTCCTTTTAATGACATGAAAGAGAATACTGAAGATATCTATCTCATGGAGGTTAAATGTGAGTTCAGGTGGTCTAACTTCTAAACATTGATGGTAAGAACTTAATTCAAAATAAAAATTAACCAATGTACAACTTGAAATTCTACAAAGGTAGACTACAGAGAACAAAGTAGTGACTAGCAAATAAGCCAGTGCTCCAACTGTGAATGACGTGGCTACAGCTTTCCTAAAGCCCTATTCAGATGTTTCATCGTGCTTTGGTTTTCCAAAGGTTATGCCAGAAAGCACATCCTACTGTGAAGGTTTTCGTAGGACTCTGACAATTGAGTTTTTTCAAGAACCACCTTAGCTAAGTATAGGCAAGGTACCTAACCAGTCAGCTGGTCACATGGTGATCACATTTTGGTCACCACAATCCATAAAGCAGAAAAAAATACATGGGCTTGAGTCCTCTGTAGCTCTACTCTACTCCTAAAGTAATAGTGGCAGTAATAAAAAAAAAAGGAGTCAAAATATGCTTAGAATAAAAAAGGGTTTTTGATTTCAACTTTGATTTGACTATTAGCATGGTCAAGAATGGGCACAGAGTTGAAGGAGCTGAATCATTTCAATCTTAAATTTTGCTATAAAAGCAACTATAAGAAAAATTGTAGCTAAACGGAAAAATGACCCACAAATATCTCAACAAGACAGAGATATAAAAATAAAGAATAAAATTGTTTATAGGATTGAAGGAAAATGTTTACTTTCCAAGATAAAATGGAATAAGAAGAATAATTAGTAGACTCTTCCAACCATCCCTGGGTCAAGGAGAAGACAGCCTAGGAGACACATGGTATTATGCTGAGGAGAACAGGTGAATGAATGAAAGAAAAATTAATATCACATAATAGAGGCGCTAAGATGGAGAGTACATGATCAAGAATGAAGTGATATTAAGGTAGAATGGGCAATCCATGAACTTCAGTTTTTCCTGAACCACCTTAAAGGAAGATTGAATACAATCACACAGGAAGGATGAATTAAAAGGAAATGAACAAAGTGGACAGTTTGAGAATCAGGAGGAGGGAAAGGAGAAGGTAAGAGCTGTAACAGGGAGGAAAAAGTAGTTTTATTTAGAGTCACACGTATTAGGCAAACTCTTGTCTCTTCAGTACTTCCTTATTTGAAAAGGGCAAGAGGGATGGTGGAAGCAAAGAGAGGATAAAAGCACATGAAGAAATGATAATGCAAAATACACATTCAACATCATGACCATGAATGATTATGGGATGAACTCATTAATAAAACAGGATAGCAGAATGGATCAGAGAGCAGAATCTCCAATGTGTTGTTTAAAAGAAACATATTTGAAATGCAAAAAGATGCAGAGCTAAAACAAACTGAAGCAAAATGTATTATGCTTCAGCTGAATTTTTTTTTTAAATAGTGGCAGCAACTATCATTTTAAAAAAGGACACAATAAATATAGGCATTATATGAAGAGATAAGAAAAGAAACTCCATTATGTTTAAAGGCCACTTAGATAAGGAATCAACATCAATTATATAAACACAGACAGATTAAACACACACACACACACACACACACACACACAGAGGCACATATCTCTAATGGCATGGATATAAATACAGAGGAAAAGGTAAGGGAAATGGAGGGAGAAAAAAAGATAGTAAAACCACAATAGTGGGAGGGATTTGATGGACTCCTTTTAGGAACAGAAAAATTTACCAAAAGGTAAGCAAGAAGGAAGTTAAAGACATGAAAAATTAGAGACAACAGGTCTGTGGTAATTATTGAATGAGAATCAAAAGAAATTTACATATTTTGTCACTATACATAGCACCTCTAAAAAAAATTGACTATTTAATAGGACATAAAGAACTCTGAAAAATGTAAAGAATTAGAAATTCGAAATGCATAATTTAATAATGACTTTGGAATCCATAAAGGTCCATAAATTAAGTATTAAAAAGTAATTGGTAACCAAATAATAAGTGGGTCAAAGAAAATTTTAGAAATAATAGAAAAAATTCCAAAGAAAATTACAATAATCATAGCAAAATTTATGGGACATATCTAAATAAGTTCTTTGGGGGGGAATTCACATTTCTTAACAAGAAAAGAGAGAAAGAATAAGTGAATTAATTTTACATAAAACCAAAAAAGAATTTGGAAAAAATCCCCATCTAAACTAGAGAGGAGAAATTCAGAAAATTAAAAAGATTGGTTAGATTGAAAACAAAGGACCATCAAACTGATATAGGCAACTAAGTAATCTGATTAAAGAGAGAAAAAACAATTTGTACCAAAAAGGGAAACAGGAAAAACTCATAATTGAAGAGGAAATAAAATAAATTATTCAGAAATGATTTTGTCCAATTATATGCTAACAAAACTGATAGCCTAGAGGAAAATGTATGTATACTTGCAAAAATATAAACTACCTAGTTTAACAAAAGAACAAAAAGACTATTTAGTAAATTATTATCAGAACAAGAAATTGACCAAGCCATAAATGAATTTCCAAAGAAAATACATAGAGGGCAAAATGGATTTGTAAGTCAATCCTATCAACGACTTAAAGAAAAATTAACTTCAGTATTACAAATCTGTTTGCAATAATAAGAAAAGAAGTCACTGTTATAATATCTTTATGTTATACAAATATGGTCTTGATGTCTGAACTGGGGTGAGGGTGGGAAAAAAATGAATACAGATTAAGATCACTAATAAACACTGATGTGAAAATTTTTACTATGTTACAAATATTATACACTATGAACAGCTAGGCATATACTAGGGATGCCGTGTTTGTTCTGTGTAAGGAAAACTATGTCATGTTAATGATATAAATATTTAAAATCATATGATTATATCAACAGATGTAAATATTTTTTATAAATTTCAACACCTACAATTTCTATGGTAAACTATATAATGTTTAGGAATAAATGACCTTTTCCTTAATATAATAAATTATAAACATATTTATTTAAAAAACAACCTTTATATATAATAGAGAAAAGTTATATGCTTTTCCAATAAGATCAGGAATCAATCAGTCAACAACCATTTTTAAGTACCATTTTTAACACTAGGAATAAAAAGAAAGGCAAAAGACAGTGCCTACTGTCAAGGAGCTCAGAATACAAGGAAGGAAACAATATACAAACAACCTTGCACAAACAAGCTACAAACCAGACAAATAACAAAAAATCAACAGAGATAAGCCAATAGGATTAAAATAGATTGGGAAGAGCTGCATTTAGAAAGTCAGATTTTAGCTGAGATTTGGAGTAAGGTAGGAAAACCCGGAGGAGCAAATGAGGAGGGAGATTATTATTATTATTAGCATGGGGAACTGCCAGTGCAAATATCTCAAGCCAAGAGATGGAGTGTCTTACTCTCAGAATAGCAAGGAAGTCACTGTTATTGGGATGCAAAGTATAAGAAAACTAGAAAGGTGGGAGAGGAACATCATAAAGGCTTTAAACGCCAAATGAAGGATTTCATATTTAATCCTGGGGTGAAAATGATAGGGAGCCACTGGAATTTATTGAGTGGGGGGATGACATGGATGGATCAAGTCCTTAGGAAAATTATTTTGGTGACTGAGTGGAGGAAGACTTGTTTCAGATAGATCAACCAATAGGCTACTGCAGCAGTCCAGATGTGAATAAATAGGCACCTGCACTGGGGTGGTGAAAGTATCAGAGAAGAGATGACAGTGTATTAGAAGAAAAAAATACACAAAGATGCCTATTGATCAATAGTGCTCATCATGATGATAGGAATGAAAATTGTAGCAATAATACAGGAGAGAGAAATTGAGAAAATAAGCATACACCCACAGGGATGGGGAATCTGTGATCTCGAGGTCACATGTAGCCCTCTGGGTCTTCAAGTCGGGCCCTTTGACTGAATCCAAACTTCACAGAACAATTCCATTTATAAAAGAATTTGTTGCGTAAACCTTGGACTCAGTCAAAAGGCCTCACCCAATACCACATCTCTCCAGTCAGATTGGCTAAGATGACAAAACAGGAAAATGACAAATGCTGGAGAGGATGTGGGCAAATTGGAACACTAATGCATTGCTGGTGGAGTTGTGAACTTATCCAACCATTCTGGAGAGCAATCTGGAATTATGCCCAAAGGGCTATAAATAATTTCATACCCTTTGACCCAGCAATACCACTTCTAGGGTTATATCTCAAAGAGATCACAGAAGTGGGAGGAAGACCCATATGTACAAAAATATTTATAGCAGCTCTTTTCGTGGTTGCAAAGAATTGGAGATTAAAGAAGTGCCCATCAATTGGGGAATGGCTAAATAAGTTGTGGTATATGCATGTAATGGAATATTATTGTGATATAAGAAATGAGGAGGAGACGGTTTTCATGTTTACCTGGAGAGGCTTATACAAACTGATGCTGAGTGAGAAGAGTAGAAACAGGAGAAATTTGTATACAATCACAAACACAACATTTGTGTAATGACCAACTATGACAGACTGGACTCTTCTCAGCAATGCAGTGATATAAGTCAATCCCAAAAGACTCATGAAGGAGAGAGATGCCTACATCCCGAGAAATAACTAGAAAGAACTGAGCTTGAATCCTGATGGAGTAAAACTAATTGATCTTATTCTTTTCATTGTTTGGTTTTATTTCTTCTTTACCATTTTTCATTCCATCTAGTACAATACGCCTTTGTAACTTGACTAATGTCTATTGTGAAAGTATCTGCAGATCCTATACTGGACTATATGCCATCGTGCGGGGTAGGGGAAGGGAGGGAAGGGAAATTTGAAATGCAAGGAACCATGGAATTGAATCTTGTAAACTAAAAATAAACAAATAAATTTTTAAAAAAGGCCCCACCCAAGAACCTATAAGGCAACATGTGGCCTTGAGACTACAGCTTCCTCACCCCAATAGGCAATGAAGAAATAATAGTGCCTTTTATAGATGATACTTTGCTTTAAAAATACTAAATATTCAACCTGAAATCAATTGAAACAATAAAGTCATCAAATTTGTGGGACATTCAATAAATCTGCATAACTAATTAGAATTCCTGTAAATCACCAACAAAACCTAATAGGAAAACCTAGAAAGAGAAATTCCTTTTAAAATAACTACAGAAGTTATAATATTTATGGGAATATCTACTGAGATACACCAGGAACTCTATGAATCCAAGTATAAAAATATTCTTTGCAGAAATACAGACCTAAGTACTTAGAGAACTACACTAATTCTTCATGGGTAGGTTGTATTTATATAACAAAAATGACAATAGTACAAAAATTAACTTATTTGGTTAATGTTATGTCAATCAAACTCCTAAAAGAATATGTTATAGTGCTGTTTAAAATAATAAAACTAATATGGAGGAACAAAAAGCCAGGAATATTAAGGCTGAAAAATGAATAAAATGGGAAGGTAATTAGTACTAGTTCTCAAACTATACAACAGAGCAATAATCATTAAAGTGATTTGGTAATGCAGAAGAAACAGACAGACAGATAGAGAGAGGGTGACAGAGAGACAGAGAGCTCAATCATCAGAACAAATCCGTTCAATAAACTCAAGGACTCTATCCATGGGGAAAAAAATCTTTGAGAAAAACTGTAGGGAAAACTGGAAAGCAATTTGTCGGAAATTAGGTTTAGACCAACATCTTATACCATATACCCAAATAATGGATTCTAAATGGTTGTATGACCTGGATATAAAAGTCACATTACCTTTCATATATATGGATAAGGGAAAAGTTCACGATTAATTAAGTGATAACATGGATCACCAAGGATACACTTAGAAATGGGTATTTTTACCTCTGGACAACCAGGTTGTTAAATATTTAGCAGCTCTTCCCTGTATTTTCTATAAACACTTGAGTGTTTGAGTGCTTGAGTGTTTATAGCATACAGCAGGAGTACAGCATAAGGATTTAGGAATGAGGTCATCATGAGACTACTTACTGTATGCTAATAACTAATAATAATAATAACTGACATTTATATAGTGCTCTAATGTTAGCAAAGGGCTTTACATATATTATTTCATCTGAGCCTCATAAAACACCTGTCCTTAGGTGCTCAATTCTTAGGTGTATGAACTATAATACCATACAACCAGGAAAAATAAATGCTATTTCATCACACCCATCATGAATGCTCAAATGGCCTAGATTTTAGTGCTATTTTTTTAATTCTCTTACTGATTTACTTTGCTTTTAAATAATAATCATTTCTATATTGAGCCCTCCCTTAGGACAAAGAATATCCAGCAAAATTTTCGTATAAAGAGACTCTACCAGGCAATGCAGACACTATTGCTTTCTAGCATTCTCTACTTTTCTGCCATGAGGATGAAGTTATGCTCACTGAGACCTTGCCTGGCTTTCCAGTTACTCAGAGATCAACTTCTTTTAGTTACCTTTTCATTTATATTTTTTTTCAGAATAGTATATTATTTTCTCTTGATTGTATTTATTTTGGTCTATGTCATTTGATACAACTCTTTAAATATTTCTCTGAATTCTTCAAACCTATCATTTCTTAACTGAATAACAATAGTCCATCACCATTGTAACATCGATCTTTCTTTTTTTGGGAGGGGAGTAGGATCAATTGCCCAATCACTTGCTAAGATAAGGAATGCAGTATTTTAGTAATACATAAGACTTGTCTTTTTTCGATTTCTTTTAAGTTGTTAGCACTGAAAGTGAAAAGTAGGATTTGAATAAATTCATTTTATTCAAATTCTTGAACATCCAATCCAACAAACATTTGGTGCCATTCATTAAGCACTCATTAAGAGCAAGGAAGAAAAAGAAGTACCTTAACCTGTACCCTCTGCACTGATGAAATTACAGAGTAAAGAAAAATGAAGAAAAAAAAACATGCAAAAGACAGCTGGGATTACATTAATAAATAAAATCTCATCAATTATTCTGGATCAGAGAACATGACAACAATGGATAAAATAGACAGGATCCTGAGGACTTCATCATTCCTGATACAGACAATAATCAAGGAAGGCCATGAGATGCCCTGGCTGTCAAGTGGAGAGAGTCCTGAAAGAATACAAGAACCTTAACATATGTGCAGTACTTCAGAAAAAGTTTAGCACCTATTTTGCCAACAGAATTGGTTAAAGTAGTAATTTACCAGATGGCCTGCTTATCCCCTCTATCTTACTTAGTTCTATTCAGATGTCCCTACTTTTCCTTTATTGTAAATCACTCACCAGACAAAAAGGCAGAAAAAAACCCATGATACTCCACAATCACATAAGAGCTTACATAACCCTTTTCCAAACCAAGTCAGTGAAAAGTTGTTAAAGATGCTTTTGATAGACAGCCAAATTCTATAGGCCCATCCTCATTAAACATATTTAATTCTTTTTTTGTTTGTTCTTTTTACTTTTTGGAGGGCAATTAGGGTTAAGCGACTTGCCCAAGGTCACACAGCTAGTAAGAGTTAAGTGTCGGAGGCCGGATTTGAACTCAAGTCCTCCTGACTCGAGGGCTGGTGCTCTATTCATTGTGCCACCTAGCTATACCTGACAAAATTCTTATTCTACTTTACCATAATATGAGATCTTGGACTATGGTTCTTCCATACTTTATCATCTGCATATTCAAGTTTGCCCACATGAATGAAGTCATTGATTTGTTGAAATACTCATAAAAAAGTTTTTACAGGAATACTATTTCTGGTGGTGAAATGTTCCAGCCAGCCCACAAAAGACTATATAATAAAGTAGTATTCTTTAAAATCTGAGCTCCATGTATAGAAGTAGTGTCTTAAGGGAAAATCAAACCCGTTTCGGAGTACCAGGAAACTACCTTCCCCAGTTTTAATAAGAGGGATTAAAACTCTCCCAGCTACAAGGCTGTATGAGTCTAGAAGCAGGAGATCCACTAGGGACATCTGCATTTTGACTTGGAAATTCAGTCATCTGCATTCTTTTCCAAGACCCAGGAGTGGCTTATCTGCTTCCCTCTATACTGTTGCTACCTATTGCCTTTGGATGATAGGATCATAAATTTAAAAATAGAACAGATCTTAAAGGTCATAAAGTCCAACCTCCTCATTTTCCAGATGAGGAAACTGAAGTACTGAAAGGTTAAGATATTCACTAGTCACACAGCTAATTAAATCTCCGACAACTGGTTGGGCCAGTGGATGGAATGCTTGGCCTGGAGTTAGGAAGAACTGTCTTCCTGACTTTAAATCTGGCCTTGGACACTTACTTGGTCACTAGCTTGTGACCCTGGGTAAATCAACTAAACCTGTTTGCCTCAGTTTCCTTATCTATAAAACGAGCTGGAAAAGGAAATGACAAACCATTCTAGTATCTCTGTCAAGAAAATCCCAAATGGGGTCACAAAGAATTATATGAGACTGAAAATGAATGAACAATAACAACAAAGTGTCTGAGGCAAAATTTGAACCCGGGTCTACCTTAAGTCCAGTGCTCTATCTACCGTGCCATGGTGCTGAAGACCTGGTTTCTTCTCTCACTGGCCTACTATAGAGTAGAATAATCCTACTGATTTCCTCCTATTCAATTATAATCAAAGAATTTCATAGTAGGAAGGCACCTCAAGGATCTCCTACTCTAACCTGCATCTAAAAAATGATTCTTTCTATTTCTTAGTCCTTGAATCGAATGGATGACTTTTGAAGAATTTATGAAAACAATTTTTGTCTAGTGACAATGAGAAATAAACAGGAAATAAAGAGATCTTTTCCAAAATCCCCCTCACCTTTTATACCCCCCGTGCCTCTCTCTACTCCCCTTCTGTCTAATCCCTTCACCTCTACCTCCTTCCCCCATTCATACATTAGATCTTGATTTGGTCTTTTGGTAAAGGTTATTTATATTTCAGAAGAAAAGAAGTGTCTTTGGTATTTTTCCCTCAAGGCCTAGGACAATGGTAGGTATTTGTGGGCAAAAAGAAAGACAGAGCATGGAAGATGGAGTTGTATGGTACCAAACTGGGTATGCTACAAGAGCTCAACAGTGGGGGTTGTAAGGAAGGTGGACTTTGAGGAGAAGTCTCACAGAATTTCTCTCCCTTTCTCAATATCAGCTGTAGGGTCTGCCTCCTCAGAATGACCATGGAGTCGTCTAGAGGTTCTGGGAGATTTGGAGAGGTGAGGGAGGCACTATGCACAGTCATACAGAAAATGTGGGAATGGAAAAAAGGAAAAGAAAAGTGAAATCTCATGCTGAAGAAAGCCAGGGAAGAGAAAGAAGTCCCATACTTAAGAGAGGGAAAGCCCAAGTTGATTGTAGCTCTTGTGGCTACTGGCTATATGACAATTATTTTGGAAGGAACAGAAGGAGGTCCAGGGTATATAATTCAGAGGCAGCCTATATAAAGGAAAACCTTTAGGAAGTGATGCTTGGCTAGGATTATTTTCTTAGGGGTATGACATTATTATACATTTATCCATTTAATATTTTAATTGAATGTCTACTTACAAGGAAGAAATGTATAATATCAGTTTACTAATGACTAACAAATCAATAAAAACATTATAAAGTTCCACTTATTAATATTTCAAGGAAATGGAGAAGATTAATTGGAAGCTTCCACCATCCAAAAGGCTACATGATGGAACACCTGACATCTCAGATAAAAGTCTTAAGATATTTCTCCTTAATATTTAAACAAAAAATTATTTTTAAATGTGTGTGGGGGAAATACGAATATACATCTTTCTAAAGTAATATTAAACATAGCCTTTTTAAAATGTGTAGATGCCTAAACTTATGTTATATCACTCCTATTTCCCTTATATATAGTAGGTTCTTATTAAATATTTGTTGATTCAGAATTGTTGCCATTCCATGGTAATTATCAAAATTGTCCTTATTTTTACTTTATGAAAACCAGGCTAGCCTAATCTGTCTTCATAAAGAAGTAATATTTGAATTGTATATCCTTTTCATTTTTAAAATCAGGAATTTAAAATCATTACAACATGTCTGTATGAGTCATAAACACAGCATTTTATTAATAATTTATAACAACTGCAAATATTGGTTATAAAAACTTTACTTTTAGTATTTTAACTGTCTTGATTATATATAATAAAAGCTAAAGCAGGTTTGGTCTCTAAAACCATTTTTTCTAACATGCAAAAAGCTTTTTTTAATTGTTCTAAAAATTAAACAATATATGTGTGTATGTATATGAAATATCTTTGATATTTTGAAGTATTTAAAAGATCTTTTTCCTCTACCAAAGAAAATATCAATGTACAAAATAGCCTTAGATAGCATGGGGTAGCATAGAAAGCTAAATTTAGGGTCACAAGGCCTGAGTTCAATCCAGTTCTGCTACGTCCTGCTAGTACAATGTCAGGCAAACCTTTTGACTTGTGTAGGCTTTAATTTTATCATCAGGAAAATGGGGAAAAGATGAACTAGATTACTTCAAAAGTCTAGCTCCAAATCTCTGATTTTATCCTTTCTTCTGTCAACAGCCAAATCTAGGCAGAAATTTCCTACATACCCCCCTTCCACCCTACCCCAGCAAATCTTTGGAAAACAGAGTATATTTAAGCGATTAGCACATAGACACAAATTGATTCAAAATACACTATTTAGAATCATCAAATTAATTGGCTGACGGAGTGCTGTTTTCCAGGAAGATACCAGAAACAGAGATAATGTTGTTGTTTTTGTAGAGAAAAGGAATAGCAATGACACTGAAAAGGGTACTTAAATCTGACCATATTCAATTAACTGCTGAATGGAAGAACATAGAAATCAGATCTTCCAAGTGATTCATCCCACACTGTTATATTCAGCATAGTATTGGATTTGTAATGTTTTATTCACTTCAGTTGTGTTTGAGATTTTGTTAAGCCATTTCATGTTTTCTTGGCAAAGTTACTGGAGTGGTTTAGCATCTCCTTCTCTAGCTCTTTTCACAGAAGAGGAAATTGAGGCAAAGTTTGTTAAGTGACTTGCTCAGAGTCACACAGCTTGTAAATGTCTGAGGCTGGATTTGAATTCAGGTCTTCCCGACCCCAGGTCTATGCACTGTGCTAGCTAGCTGCTCCGTAATCAGTGAGACATTGGTTCAAATGCCAATTTATGTCATTCACTATCTGTGTGATCCTGTACCAATCACTTAACCTTTGAAAATGAGCTTCTTCATGAGGATAACTGGGAAAAATCATACTTCTAGTACTTACCTCACAGGACACCTGTTGGGCTGAAATGAAAAAAAAATCTATGTATAATGATTTTGCTAGATGGTACAATAGATAGAGTGCTGGACCAAGAGTCAGAAAGAAACAACTTCCTGACTGAAAATCTGGCCTCAGACACTAGTTGTGCGACCATAAGCAAGTTATTTTACCCTGTCCTTCTCAGTTTCTTCATCTGTAAAATGAGCTGAAGAAAGAAATGGCAAACTGCTCCAGCATCTCTGCCAAGAAAACCCCAAATAGAGTCACAAAGAGTCAAACATGACTGAAATGACTAAACAAGAATAAAATGATTTTGCAAACTTTAAGGAGCTACATAAATGCCAATTAGTTTTTTTCTTTGTTCTCAATCTCTTGGAAATCTGTCAGAAAAATCCAGATGTTTCTATGCAGAAACAATTAAAAAGGATAATCATGAATTTAAAATAATTGCTTCTTCTATACCCTTTTAATCATGTCTAAGATCTCTATTCCTTTCTATATTGTCTGGGTGCTGATCATATGGTATCTGAAAGAAGGCAATGGAAAGGGTACAGATACACATGAAGAGAACCATTAGAGTGGAAGAAGAATTGGAGTCATAGTCAGGAGAACTGAAATTATAACTCAGCTGAAACTGACTTCCTGAGTGGTCTAGAACAAGTCCCTGAATTGCTCTTGGCACCAGTTTCCCCATCTAGACAATGAAAATATTCAAGTAGATGATATAGACCCCTTCCAGCTTTAAATCTTTTGCTCAAATGATTAATAAGTAACTGGGTCTGAAAGGCACTGGCAAACAGCCTAGTTTACATTAAATCTTGGGACAGAAGGAAGCTCAGAAGTCATATGCTCCAACCTTCTACCTAATGCAGGAATCTTCTCAGCAGAATTTTGAGTATATAGTCTTTTACTCTCCATCTTCATGTAAACTGGTGTTTACCAGTTCACCAGTCTCTGATTGAACACCTTCAACAGTAGGCAACTCATATCTCATAAGACAGTTCATTCTATTTAGGGTAGTTCTATTTATCAGAAAATTGTGAGGAAAAATATAAAGTTGAGAAGGTGTACAAATTTATCATTTCATCTGAAATGGGCAGCTCTCAAGGACCGACTCTAGGCACTGATAGGTTAAGTCATTTATCCAAGGTTACATAGCTTTTGGTAGAAGCAGAATGTGAACCCAGATCTTCCTGATGCTAAGAGGAGATTTCTAAATACTATGCTGTCTCTCCTGAGTCAAAAAATTACCTCTCTGTATGTCCCCCTATCCTAGTTCTACCAAAGGGCAGAGAATCAGTCTACAACCTCTGACAGACAACGGCCCACCAAATACTTTAAGATAACCACTGGCAAGTTTTCCCTATGTCTTTTTTCTCTAGTAAACATTCCCAGTGACCAATTATATCTTGCATGGAATTACATTAAGTTCCCTGTTTGTCACTGAGAAATGGACAAATACCTAGGAAATCTGAAAGTAGTTTCTGCCAATGAACCCCAAAATTCAGACCCCTTAAGATTATTTCCACTCAGTCTCCTGTTGCCACCACCAGGCTTCTGGGAGATGTTCCTACAGAAAACTCCTAGGCTAGCTTAAGTGAAAACCCTCTTAGTCTTAATTCAACCAACTATTTTTTTTTAAACAGGGGAAACAAAGGGGAAAAAGACAAGACAAAATGTGAAAATGAACTTGTAAAGTTATAAAGGAATAGAGATTTTCTTTATCTGTCTAGGTGTACTCTTGGAACATTTATTCGTTTCCTGAGTCATCTCTCTAGCCTAGCATACTCCCTAAACTGGTCATTCCTTCAGTTTTGAAGTAGTATCTCTAACTAGGGGCCATACATTTGGGTTTTGATCACTGTAATTGTTAAGCCATGAGTATGCTTAGTCCTTCTCTGTATTTCCTCTTCTGCTTTCAATGCTCTAACACCCTGTTGAAACCTCCCAATGGATTTTGACTCCAAAATGAAGGTGTTTACCAGTTCATTACAGAACATCTTTTTTTTTTTTTTATAAAGTGGGTGGGCGAGGAACAGTTAGGGCCCTAATGCTGGCTCCTTTTAGTTCCCCAGTCTCACTGCCCTGAGGTCCATCCCCTAAATCACATTTTATAACCTTATTATATTCCAATTCATTCAACAGACACTAATAGTGCAACTAATTTCCACCCACAATAAAGAGGACTTGTTTCATCTGATGGCTCCATTCTATCAATGTTTACCTTAATATATGGAGCTAGTACACTATTCCAGAGGTGTTAAAAGAGGGTAGACTACAACGATCCCGTTTCATTCCTTAGGTATACTGCATTTCTTTTAAGAGCATAATTTAGTTAAGGGTTTCACCCCCACTTTGTCATACTATTGCCTCACATAGGGATTTTAGTCAAATTAAGTCATATATGAATTTCCCAGGAGAATTTGACTTTAAACCATGCCTCAATGAATTCAAGTATGAAGCGTTATATTCATCCTTAAATTTTCTATCTTTGCTGCCCACCCTTCAAATCTGTAGAAATCACCCACCTACCTACTAGAAGAGTAGGAGAAAAAACACTTACCCCGTAGCATGCCTGTGAGTCACGCACGGCCACCTCCACCTGAATGAATCTAGCCTGCGGAGAGGTGATGCTCTCCCTGCCACTTTAACCACAGCTCCCTCTGACACTCTGTATCCCTGTTGCTCTGCAGGCGTCTGGGACTGCGCCTACCAGCAGCTGCCACCCTGCCCAGGGCAGCAGCAGGTCATCTGGGCTCTGCTGAATTAGAAAAACAAAAGCAGAAGCATCTGCGCAGCCGCCCCGAGAACAGGCGACCCCCCTCCTTCTCAGGTGCTCCTAGGAAAAGCTCCGCCCTTCAGTGGGTAGTGAGGCTACAATGGATAGTGAAGCTACAGGGGGTAGTGAAACTGCTATGGTCAGTAGTTTTTCTTTTTTTCCGCTTCTCTTCATCTCCCCAATAATCTTCTCACAGTCCCCTCCCTTCAGACGGTCACCCTCCCTTCCAGAGTTCTTTTATTCTCCATCCTTCTGTGCTGGGCGGTGGCTTCCAAGGGCGCAGTCTTGCTGCTTAGGGTATATTGCTCGGTTAGGGAGGTCTGAGGATGCTGGGGCGGGGGACCATAGCCGGCTTTCTTCATCCACCACCACACCTTAGGGAACTACAACTCGTCAGGCAGGACTAGCCTTTTTTTAGGTTTTAGGTTCCTAGAAACTTCAGAGGATGGCGTGCCTACTAGAGTCTTTTAACTAGGTGCTGAGTAAATGTTTAGCGAGTTAATGGGGGATAGAAACAGATCTTCATGGAGAGGCAAGTGGAGGCAGGACTGAGCTAAAGCAAACTCAGTGAAACCCCCTTGAGCTTAAAGAAATTGCCATTTAAAACTGCAACAGGTCTGGCATTGGGTTCCTATTGAGACCACCTGTTGCGAACTGCAGGGACACACTTTTATTAGGTAGGAAGGAACTTAACGCTTGATGAAAAGATACCGTAGCTACTTGGTAGTTGTCTGACAAAATGCACTTCTGGCTCCCTCCTGCTCCATTAAGTCTCCCCAGAGCGTGGGATGAATTTCAAAGAGAGCAGGAGAAAGTTAAGGAAACCACTGATAATTGGAGAAGGAAGTAATAATGGAGGGAAGTTGAAAAACACCACTGGAGAAGCAAGGAATTTTCTCCATGCAGTGGAATATAAAATTAAAGGATGAAATAAGAATGACCTTTGTCCAAGGATGGGATTCAACGAGAAGTAGCATTATTTGGTATTCTCACCATCCTAGTACAAAACACAAGCCCACCTTTTAAATGGAAATCAATGTTACATAAAAATGTGAGCAGTAATGATTTAAATATTGTTTTGGTAAATGATACTGATTGAGATAATGGACCTCACTGGAATTATTCCTGGTTTTTTTTTTTATATTAGAAATAATGCATTTCTAGAAGCAAGTGTCTGTGTAGAAGCTGTTATGTGCATAAATAGCGGCATTAGTATTGTGCTGTAGAAACAATTTCTGCCCCCCAGGCATTATTCACAGTCCTCCAAGTATTCCTGTAAATTTGAGCTACTGACAGGTTTTCAAAAGAGTTTTATGTCTTCCCGACAATCTTAGGATGCAGAACTAAGCTACCAATGGTAATGCAATGGCTATGATAATTTTATGGTTAAAATTCAACAGAAAGTGTAGAATCAAACAATGCCGCCTTAGATTTTGAAATTTACAGACATAGTGTTTGCAATTTCCTAAGTAGATTCCCAGCAGTGTGAAGTTTAGAGCTCTGCACACAGTCAGCATACAGTAAATGATCCTTGAAATTTCCTCAATATCTAAGAATACAAATAAATGTTAGTCACAAAAATAATCTCCTACTGCCACCTGGTGTTCAAAAGAGGCCTAGTATAGAGTATTTAATTTATTAGCTTATGGAGGACACACCAAAATGGTGTTGAAGGGTCATTTTGTTCCATAGCAACAATGTTGGTACCTGGCTCTTGGTCATCACTGATCTCTAAATCACAAAATCTGATCTACTTTTCTCAGTCCTCATCCTTCTTGATCTCAGTGTGGTATCTGACATTCCACCTTTCCTGAACTTTCACGATAATTCTCTTTCTGTTTTGTTTTATATTGCAGTAAGCAAAATTTTATTTGGTCCTGAGGAATCACTTCATTTCAGATCTCTGAAACTGAAAATTTGGCAGTGTCAGTACAACATTTAAGGAAAGCCTATACATTTTCCAGCAAATCAACTATATATTTTTTTCTTCCCAGACATTTTGTTTGTTTGTTTCTGCATAGCCAATTATATCTATAGTATAACTGACTCAACCTTGGTATTAAACTTCCCTCAAAACACTAAACTAAAGATACAATTACAGTAATAGTTAACATTTGTATAATGCTTTAAGTTTTGGAGAATCCTGTAGGTATATTATTTTATTTGTTTCTCACAAGCACCCTGTGAGATAGCTGCTATTATTATTCTAATTTTACAGACAAATTGAGGTTATTTGAAGTTAAGTGACTTGAGCAGGACAATTTCTGAGGCAGGATCTAACTCCAAACCTGCATTCATATATTTATCATACATAATAAATAATTTAGTAGATGAATACATCTTCTCTTTTGTTGATGTGTTTTGATTTTTCATTACAAACGTTCACAATTACAATTACAATTACATGACTGACTTATTAATAATTTTAAACAATTAAATAAAAGTAATAATACAGTGAAATCTAGAAGTGCATGCAACATTTCAAATCTGTGGCACCATCCCCACACCTTAAAAAAAATAACTGAAGTCTATTTTCTCTATATCCTACTTCTCTTAAGGAACGAAAAACAAATCTCGTATAAAAATATGAATAGTAGAAATTCCCTCAATGTCCATATAAAAAAATCTTTGTGTATCATTCTACAAGTTAAATCCATCACCCATATCATAGGTAGCATGTTTCATCATTGGTCCTCTAGAATCACAAATCATCATAGCTCTTACAGCTTTAAAAGTTATCATTACAGTGTTGTCAATATTATCATCCAACATTTATCTTTTGCCTTCTTTTTAATCATATTTGCCACTTTGGTGTGTGTGAAGTGAAATCTCAGGATTGCTTTAATTTTCATTTCTTTAATTAGTAGTTATTTGGAGCATTTTTTCAAATGTTTATAAATAACCTGGATATGTCTCCTTTTGAAAGCTACCTATTCATAACCTTAGGCAATTCATCAAATTAATAATTCTTTTTCTTACAACTTTCAAAAGTTCCTTATGTATCTTAGAGACTTTTATCTCATAAACATGTTGCATAATGTTATCCCCTCCCCAGTTTCCCTTTAAATCTTAGTTATTAGAGTCATTTGTGGAAAAACTTTTAAATTTTATGTAATCAAAATCATCCATTTTTATCTTGTTATCTATCCCTTGTTTGGCTATGAGTTTGTTTTTGTGTGTGTGTGTGTGTGTGTGTGTGTGTGTTTTATATATGATACTTAATTTTATCCATGTTTCTCTGTTTTTATATTGTGACCTTTTAAGTCTAGGTCATATACTCATTTGGAGCTTATTTTTCAAAAAGATGTGAGATACTGGCCTAAATCTATTTTTTTCATATGACTGTCCACTTTTCTCCTGATTCTCCTGTCTTAGTCCTACATCTTGGTTGGTGGAGTACAGTATATCTCATGCCTCTTAACTAGGTGGATTCTCCCATGTTCTGCCATGATATTCTTCCCTCTGTATGTTTTTCTCTTAGGGACCTCATCAGCTCCCAAGGATTGAATTTTCATTTCTAAGTAGATGACTTCTAGATTTATGTACTTAGTTATTTCCCAAATTATCAGTTCTCTACTGGACATTTTAAATTAGATGCCCTGTAAACATTTTAAACTCATCATGTTCAAAACTGAACTCATTATCTTTTCCCCAAAGTCACTCCTCTTTGAAACTTTCCAAAATATGTTAAGGGTTCTTTATTATTTCAGCCTCAGTATAATCCTTGATGCTTTTCTCTTAACTACCCCACATATCCAAATAATTTCCAAATTTTGTCATGTCTATGTTTGTAACAGCTCATACATATTTCCTTTTTTTCTCTGCTTGTGTAATCAACATCTTAATGTCTGAAATAGCCTCTTTTTCCTTATGTCATCTTAAAATAGAAGTAATTTTGCCTCCTTTTGTGTGTAAGTTTATTCCTTTAATTTATCTCTTATTACTATAGCTGTAATTTCTAGTATTATTTCAAAGGACAATGGGAAAGAGGGAGAACTTCACTTTATTCCTGGGTGAGGTCTATGCACCTTGCATCTATTAGGATTCTATTTATCCCCACCCACTATCTATAATAGTCTTAGGTAATCTCCCTTTATGTAATTGTCAAAGTGGTTTTCCTAAGGCATAAGTCGTCTGACCATGTTACTTTCTTGCTTAATAAGCTTCAGTGTCTCTCTACTACTTTAAGATTCAAATATAAACTCTTTCAATTAAAGCCCTATAATACCTGCACATTTTCTAGTCTTGTTACATATTACTCCCTTCTATACAAAATACAATAGCTCCCAACTAGGTTTCTTGCCATTCCTAATACATGGCAAATTAAACTCTTAATGCAATGAATAAAAACCATGAGTTTATAAGAAAAGTATAAATTTAAATAGCTCTGAGTTTTTTTTTTTATTTCCTGCTTACCAGGCTCACCAAGATGACAAAAGAAGAAAATAACAATTGTTGGAGAAATAATGACAGGCCAAACATAGTTGTGTACTGTTGGTGAAAAAGCAAATTACTTTAACCACTATTCAAAAAAAGTTAGAGCTATGGCTCAAAAGTCACTAAATTTTATTTCCTTCAATTGAGCAATACTACTTTTAGTATCAAGATAATAGTTGAAGAATGCTTAGGTCAGTGTCTGGCACATAGTAGGTGCTTAATAAATATCTGTTCCTTTCCGTTTCCCCTAGTTGTACTTTTGAGCAGGCACTACAAAGAAGATCAGGAACAGAGCAAAGGACCTATATATACAATGACATTTTTATGAGCACATTTTTGTGGCCAATAATTGGGGCAGGAAAGAGGACCAGGAATCTAGCAATTGAGAAATGGCTAATCATTGAAGGGAGGGATTATTTTTCTTCTTTATTACTGCCAAAACCATCTGATGAACACCTGTCACCAGTGGGGAAATGGGCACAAGAACACTGGGAATGGCTGTGCTTCCCAGACCACTTATTCTGTTCTTTGTCCAATCCTCAAAGTCATCATCTGGGAAGCAACTCCTATGGAGAGAGAGATACAAATTCCCACTAACTACTAACCACATACCATGATCAGGGCAGGTAAATCAGCCTTGCTGAAGTGGCAGAGTGCTGTGAGAGAGACACTAAGCTCTGTAATCCAGACAAGTCAAACAACCACAATCACTTGTACATCATCTCCCCTCCTCATATCATCGTGGAAACAGCCCACAATTCTGAACCAAAGACTGCTATAACCACCATTCTAGGAAACCACCTCCAAATTTCCATGACAAAGAAAAAAACATCAAAACAAAATCAAGAGCAAAAAATTAAAACATATTAAAAAATTAAAATTAAAAAATTAAAACATATCGACTATTTTTAAAAATTAAAGAAAAAAAACTGACCTGGAAATAAAGAATAACAGCTATTTAAAAAGCATTATACTCTGAAACCATTACCCAACAAAACCTCTAAATACCACATTTCAACTAACAATTAAAGAAAACTGCCTAGAAGTATTTGAACCATAGAGAAAAGATAGAAACAATCTATATTCACCACCTGAAAATTCCATATTTAACATACCCAGAAACACCATTGCTCAAATTTGGTATTTCCAAGTTAAAGGGAAAAGCATGTAAGCAGCCAAGAAAAGCCCCAAGGAACTATGCATACCTCAAAATGTCAAACAAATTTATTCTGTCATGTGGTTCATCTAGGATTTTACTTCCACAACCTATCCTTTATACCATGAAGGAAGGGGCATATCCCACACCCACAAGAAATAATGAAGGCAATTTCAGGGAATGTTGAGAAAATATAGGGGCAGTACACTGATAAATCTGGCGAGAAATTAAGTCTCAGGAAGGAAGATGATTGGCTTCATTCCTTTACTCATAAAAACCTGGTGTAAGGACCAAGAAGAAGAATATGTTATCTGAATAAGGTATATCAAGTGTTCAATTTGAGTTTCCTTTTAATTTTTTTGTAGTAGTAAGGTAAGTGGCAAAGTGGATAGAATGCTATTTTTGGAATCAGGAAGAACTAAATTCAAATCCTTCCTCAGACATTCTTTGTAACAATCTTATCCTCTCTCAAATTTAGTTTCTTCTTTTATAAATGGGAATAATAATACCACCAACCTTAAAGAATCGTGGTGAGGATCAAATGAGGTAACACATGTTATAAGTGTTTTACATACGTTTTTATATATTTAAAGCACAAGGTTATTATTCTTAATGTAGGTGAACCTTACACAGAAGTACACAGAAGTGTGTCCTTGTTGGCAACAGCTAGGAGAACTCTCTACTTTTTCATGCTTCTACCTGTTCTCCTAAAACTTTCTAAGTCACTATCAAGTACCAGCTATTCCTGAAACTGACACTAATTTTCCAGACCCAAGTAATAGTTATGACTTCTCTAACTTAATATCATTTCATATTTCTGTACATATTTTTGTTTAAAATATTCTCTTTTGAAGCACCACAGAGTTTCTTGGTATTGTTCCATTACTTATGAGGTCTCAGTAGACTTCTTTGCCTTAAAAACAAGTATTTGTCTTTAATTTTTTACACGATAATAATTCCCTGTATACCGTTCTTGACCTTTACTTTATCTGATTATTCTTTCCCTTTTTAACAAAGCAAAACAGTTAAGTAAAATCAACCAGTACAGCAGCCAGGTCTGTCACATTTGGCATCCATTGTCATTTGTTTTCTAGATTTAATATTGACCATTGTATTCATCCTGAGTTCGAGTGCTTATATGTAGAATTTTATGTACATTTATAGTAGCCTTTGTTCATATTGTCCTACTAGCTATATTCCATTAGGCCAGTGGTGATTTATACATGAACTGAAGTAGTTAAGGAGTAATCAAACCTTGTCACTGTATTTTCCTTTGCCTTGGCTTAACATGTTCACATAAATAGTAGATGTTTCCCAAATACCTGACTTTAAAAATATGGGGTTCAAGAATGGCAGTATAGTACAGAAGAAAGAACATTGGCTTAGGTTCAAGTCCCCTATCTCAGTGACTGCTTTTGTGACCTTGTACAGGTGACTTAACTACCCTAAGATTCAGTTTCTTCATCTGTAAAATGAAAGTATTGACCTCAATGTCCACTGAGGTACTGTACAATTTTATATATCTATTATTCTGTGAACCTATGTTTATCCTAAATTCATTCACCACCATTATTTGTAGTCAATAAGCGTTAAGTGCTGGATAATAACCAACCCAAAAGTGAGCAAGCATTTATTAAGTACCTCTTTTGTGCCCAACACTGTGCTAAGGGCTTTACAAATATTACCTCATTTGAGTCTAAAAACAACTCTGCTGTGAATTCATGAATAATGATGGATGTAGAAAAAGAGCATCAATAAAACATTGCTGAAAGTCATACAAAGAGAAGGGGACAGAGAAATGTGCAATTAAGGCTCTTTTTCACATTTAGCTGAGTGGAAATTGCGGTCTGTAGCTTCGGGAATTACATCCTAATATTTGCCAGTTCAAATTTCTCAGACATTTTAAATTAATTATAAAAAAAGCAGATTGTATTCAAATTAGTAGTGAATATATTCCAAGATATAAAGATGACAGAAAATGTTAAGCTCATCTGCAATATAATTGAATCGTGTTATACATGATTCAGAAAAAGGAAGAGAACCAAGTATGATTCTTAACTACCCATTGTCATTTTCACTCTCTATCCAATTAGTTAACAAATTGTATGATTTCTACCTTCACAGCCTCTCTCTTGTGTTCCCTTTTTTCTACTCATGGAGCCACTACCCTAGTTAAGGCCCCCATTACCTCTTGTCTGATCTTTTGCAAAGGCCTTCTAATTGATCTCTCTACCTCAAGTCTGTTCTCACAGATGCCAAAGTGATTTTCTTCATGCGTAGATCACCCCACTATTCAATAAAGCCCTTTGGTTTCCTATTGCTTCCACAAACAAGTATCAGTTTCTCTGTTTGGCTTTTAAAGTCCTGCAAAATCTAGTCTTTTCTTACCTTTCTGGTCTTATGTATTCTGCTTCCTTCTATATGCTCTGATACAATCATCCTACCCAATTGCTTTCCCTCACACTCAATATCCCATCTCTCATCTCTGTGCTCTTTTTTTTTTTTTTTGGCTTTTTGGAGGGCAGGGCAATTGGGTTAAGTGATTTGCCCAAGGTCACAGGACTAGTAAGTGTTAAGTGTCTGAGGCCTAATTTGAACTCCAGTCCCCCTGACTCCAGGGCTAGTGCTCTATTCATTGCACCACCTAGCTGCCCCCAACCCAATCTCTGTGCTTTTGTAGTGGTTGTCCCCCATGTCTGGGATTCCTTCCCTCCTCATATTAACCTACTTGATATCCTTCAGGACTCAGTTCAAATATACTATATAATTATCTTGCATGTATCTTTCTATTTATATGCCATGTTCCTAATTAGAATCTGTACACCTTGAGGGCAAGATCTATTTTTATCTTTCTTTATATCCCCAGGCTTTAGCAAAGTGTCCATATATAGTAAACTCTTAATAAATGCTAAGTGGCACAGCAGATAGAATGCTGGCCTCGAACTCAGACCCCTGAGTTCAAATTTGGCCTCAGACATTTATTAGCCGTGTGACCCTTGGCAAGTCACTTAACCTTGTTTCCCTCAGTTCTTTTTTTTTTTTTTTTTGCTTTTTGGAGGGTAATTGGGGTTAAGTAACTTGCCCAAGGTCACACAGCTAGGTTTTTGTTTGTGTGTGACGTTAACTGTCTGAGGCCAGATCCGAACTCGGGTCCTTCTGACTCCAGGGCTGATGCTCTACTCACTGTGCCACCTAGCCGCCCTTCCCTCAGTTCTTCATCTGTAAAATGAGCTGGAGAAGTCACACAAAACTGAAAAAAATGACTTAATAACAACAATAAATTTTTGTTGAGTAAATAATTTTTGTACTTTCATGAAGTATGGCTTTTTCATCATCATTTTCAGATTGCTTTCCATCACTGTTAGGCTGTTGATAAACAGAATACTAAGTATAAGAGATACTAAGGAAGTCAAAAGGCAGTCTTTGATTTCAAAGATTTCATAATTGAAGAGTCCTTAGCCAACTGGGGTGCAGCGCGACAGCCTGGGAGTGGCAGGAGGGTCCCTGGCCTATCAATAACAGGCTACAGGAGGAACCCGGAAGGCCAAAAGGACAGTCAGCAAAACAATCATAAGAGTTGATGTGGCAGTAGAGAGACTTCCTGGTTAGGAGACTTCCTGGTCTGCTACACCGGAAACCTCTTAGCCCGATGAGCTGACGTGTCCATGTGGGCAGCGGGTTACCACCCCTCACTCTCGGGGCAGTACGTGATTGGCTCGCAGTGGCGGGGAAGGCGATGTTAAACACCTGGAACTGGAGGTTGGATAAAAAGGAGGCTGCCTGACGGGGCGGGGGGGCTGCTGGCTGAGTTCGCTTGTATGTTCTGATCAGAGAAAAATAAAGAGAGTTCTCCTTAAACAGAAGGGTGTTCTGCGTGGGTAGTTCTTCTAGAAAGTATAGAAGCCGGAGATGTCCGAAGACTGGGAAAAGGTAAACATGTTCTTGTAGGTTCGAGACCCACGGAACCCTAACACACAATATAATGGAAGATACAACATGTAGACAACAATATGCAAACAAGCTATTTGCAGGATAAATAGGAAATATCAATAGAAGTAAGGCAGTAGAATTAAGAGAAATCAGCAAATGCTTCCTGCAGAAGATGAGATATTACCTGGGCCTTCAAGAAAACTAGCAGTTGGAGATAAAAAAAGGAGAACATTCTATTATGTTTTTTCACTTGTTGTGTGTTTGTCTAATTTGTCTAACTCAATTTTGCTTCTTTTTATAAGTGCAATTGGACTTCTTTGGGGAGGGGGAGTTATCGTCAAAATTTATTCTTGATCTTCTTGTTTACTCCTCTACTACTCTCATACTGTCTTCTTTTCATGATGAAATTTTAATCACTATATATTTAGCTTTGTGTTGTGGACAAGGCGAAGGAATTACCCTGAAAATCATGTGATGACTTCACTGGTATTGACTGGGAAAAGTGTTTGTTTCCATTGTATACATTTCACCTAATGTATATAGGATTTACTTCACCTAATACTGATGAGAAGAGTTAGTTATTAGAATATAATGTTTTTGAAATGATTCACTGGGACTGCTACCTAAATTGATTATATGAGTAAGCAAGAAGGTCTCTTTAATTATTCCTTGTGAGCTGCATGAAGATTTATACACTCAGTGAAGATGAAATGGCATGTAAACACCAGGTAAAATAAAAGTCCTAAGGAAAGGATCTGGTATTAGATCACCAAATTCCTACTTGGTGACAATATAATAATGCGATCATTTATTATACTGAGCATGAATATTTCATCATCTTACATTTCATTGTGGCCTGTTTGATATTCAACAAAAACAAAAAGGTTGAACAACTCATCAAAATATATATCTTACAGTAGTGGTGAGTAGAAAGAGAAGTTAATGTTGCTGATGTTCATTTTTACATCTTAATTAATAGTACTGGCCAGCTAGATTTGGAGATATTGGCCTTTAGGTCAGTTCTGTATTTTACAACCAACAAAAGTCATTACCATCAAACAGGCTGCCTGTTTCAGTCTGTACATTCCATGAACACCAAAGTATTAGACTAAATATCAGAGGGAGAGATGCATAGACTAATAATACTGCTTAGGTGCAATAGTTTATCTTGTTAAATGTCAGCATCACCAGTGGCCTTTTGGAACATTCAGAACAAAATACAAAATGTTAACTCCCAATTCACATTTTCAAGTGGTTAATTATTTCACCTTCAGTGGATGTCGCCCTGTATGTGGTTTGATTTTGGGGGGGTTTTGGGGGGGCCCGGGGGAGATGGCTAAAGCCTCCAGTGGCATTTGTAAGGTAGATTCATCTTTGGAGCTTGCAGAATGACAATCCAGATTTTTTCCCCAAGGGGCAAATAGGATATAAGAAGCAGTTTAACTTTCAGGGGGAAAAAAGACATTTCAGAAACACAAGTATGTCACCATCATTAATAAGAAATTTTAATAATCACCTTAGTTTAGTCCATATTAATAAATTTCTTAAAATACATAATTATTTCATAGGAAGAGTTGTTTTATATTTGTTATTATGGTTTTGAAAATACACTCACATTTTGTTTGTTTGATAAAAATTACATTCTCTTAGCACCTTGGCCAGCGTTCTTCTTGGTCATTGTGAGTTTTTAGTACTTTTGTTGCTAATTATAATCCAGTGAACATAATCATAGCATTGAAAAGCTTCTGGCATATAGTAATCACAATAACTACTTGTTGATTGGTTGATTAATCTACTCAAATATATACCTGAATAAGAAACTCCTTTATAACATCCTCATTAGGTGCTCTCCATGACTCTGTTAAAACATTTGCTTTTGGGCATCTTTTTCAGGAGGTGATCTCTATTTTGCCCTCTGAGTCTAAAATATCAGGGCAATTTTCCTTGAGAATTTCTTGAAGGGTGATTTCTAGGTTCTTTCTTTGATCATGGCTTTCAGGTAGTCCAATAATTTTTAAATTGTCTCTCCTGGATCTATTTTTCCAGGTCAGTGGTTTTTCCCATGAGATATTTCACATTGCCTTCTAATCTTTCATTTGTTTGGATCTGCTTAACAGCATCTTGATTTCTCATAAAGTCATTAGCTTCCATTTGCTCCAGTCTAACTCTGAAGGAATGAATCTCCTCAGTGAGCTTTTGAGATTCTTTTTCCATCTGGCAAATTCGGCTTTTTAAGGCATTCTTCTCCTCACTGCCCTTTTGGGCCTCCTTTGCCATTTGAGTCAGTCTATTTTTTAAGGTGTTATTTTCCTTAGTCAGGCTGTTGACTCTCATTTCATTCTTTTCCTGCATTCTTCTCATTTCTCTTCCCAATTTTTCCTCCATTTCTCTTATTTGGTTTTTAAAATCCTTCTTAAGGTCCTCTATGGCCTGTAACCCACTCAAATTTTCATTTGGGGCTTTTGGTGCAGGAGTTCTGACCTCACAGTACTCCTCCTGTTCCATGTTTTGATCCTCTTTGCCCCCAAAATAGGAGTCTAATTTTGCATTTTTCTGTTTATTTTGTTTCCTTTGCCTAGGTATGTTGCCACTTAATTACTTGACTTTGGGGCTTATTGCCACAGTAGGACTCTGCCACCAGAGAGGGGAGCTTCCATCCCAAACGTTGGGGTCTTCTCAATTTCCAGAGGTATTAGTTGGGTGGCCTCTGTGAAGCTTCCACATGCTTTGGCAAGCTGGACACACACCCCAAGACCTCCACCCCAGACCACAATCCAGATCCAGGGAGGTTAAAGCAAGAGTGATTACCCCCAAGACTGATTGCTAGATCCCCCTACATTTCTCAGGCCAGGAGCTGAAGCTGCAACTGAAGCTGCAAAATGGCATCTGCACCAGGTCTCCTCAGCAGCTTCTTGCCCCCAGGGGAAGCTGACGCATTCCCAAATACTGGTCCCAAAGTCCATGGGGCACTTACCTCTCACTTTGTCCTAGGCATATCTGTGTTGATAATTCTGGAGTTGCCACATCTGCTGGTGTTCTGGGGTCCCTCCAGCCGGCTGCTGGCCCAGCCTGGGCTTGGCTCCCAAAGCGTTGTGCTGTCGGCTCCCAGTGGGCTGCACTGGCCACTCCCTGCAGGGCTGCCAGGCTGTCCTCAGCAGGAGGTTAGCTTCTCTATGTCATTCTGTGGGTGCTAGAGCTCCAGAAGTTGTTTAGAGTCCCCTTTTACATGATTTTGAAGTGGTGTGGGCTGGAGCGCTGTGGAAGTGCTGTTTCTACTCCACCATCTATGTTAAAACATTTCCAGTGAGGGGAAAGGTACTGTCTTTCAAAGAGAATGTTTCATTTTTTTCTTTTTATTTATTTCGACTAGCAGAACATCTGAAATCTAGTAGGTATTTAACTAATACATGCTAATTAAAACATACAATGTTATATGGCAGTAATATTTCTCTGTTATTGACTTTTACCTAATCCCATTTTATACTGCAAAAGTGAATGACTTTTTGAGAGGTGAATCCATGAGACTCCCAACCATCAGTGTGGTTGTAGAAACACAAAACCATTTTTTTGGACAGCTCTAGTTTTTCAGAAATTTGTCCCAGCATAAAATATATTTGATAACTTCTCATAACTGCTATATTTTTGTTTCCTCTGAGAATAAGCACAAATATAAACATTTTTCCATCCAATTCTGCATTCTTTTCCCAACATAAATGCACACCAAAAATAATCCTTTAAAATAGCATGAGAAAGGAGTATAAAATTAACATTTAAGCCCATTTAAAAGATTTATTTGGTAGATTTTAACTTTTTGTCAGGGAGGGAGTGTTCAGATTTGTGATTTCATTGGTGTTCATAATTCAGATATAGAAATTTACCTCACTGATAATTCTTCAAACTTGCATATGTTTTTTGTCAAAGAGAAAAAGTATGTTATGTAGTCAGACAATTATTTACTGTTTCAGGAGTCATTCATTTTTTTTTCATGATCCACCACTAGAATCTTATTGGTGTTTTCTAAAACATTAATGGAAAGAACTGAGCTAGATTATTCCACTAAAATACAAAACTAAAACAGTGCAATAGCTGTTCCTTTGGTGAGGTCAAAAGGTTATTCGAATTCAAAAAGTACAAAATTCTTAACATATGATAATGAAAAATAGACTGACTCCAGAAACCATCTTGAACCAAAAGATTAAGGCAATACCTATAAATACAGTGTACTACAAGCAAAACATATCACACATAGGCTTAGTATACATTTTAGAAGTGTAAAGTGGAAAAGTTTTGAATGTATCCTAACAAGAACTTGCACAATATTAAAAAAACATAGGGGCAATAATCCCAAGGCAATTATGGAAGGATGAACAATTCCTTGACCTTTCATTAAAGAGGAATAATATTGTTAAATATGTTTTGAGGATAATAAAGTAGGTCAAAAGGTTATAGAAATATTTTTGGAATAAACAGACAGCATCTTGCCAAGCAACAATAGAAGCTGAAAAAACATACATGCTTTTTTATTTGTCACATGTACCTGAAAGTCTTTTATCTCTGAATGGAGCTTAAAAATTCTACCCTTTAAGAAGGGTATCATAGGATCATAGGTTTAGAGTTCAAAAGTGACACTTAGTTCAAGTCCTTCATTTTATCCATGAATCAACTGAACCTCAGAGAAGTTATTTGCCCAGGGTCACAGAGCTAGTAAGTATCTGAGGAAGTTTTTGAGCCAAGGTATTTATGAATCTAAGCCCTATAATTTATTATGTCATGTTTGCACTCTAATCAAAAGCCATCCATAGGCAGCATCCATATGAACTCAGGCAAGAATACTCTTCTCTCCTCTTTTCTTCCTTTTATTTCTTTTCTTCTTTCCTTCCCTTTTGTCCTTTCCTTCTTTCCTCCCTTTTCTTTTTCCTACTTTTAATTTTTCTTTTTTCCCCTTCCTTCCTTCCTTTTCCTTCCTTTGTTTACTCTCCACCTTTCTTTCTTTTTTCTCCCTTCCTTCACCCCCCCCCCTCCTTCCCACCCCAACTGTATTTTCCCCTGTGGCCACTCATTGGTCAGATCACGATAATGAGTGTCAAGTAAAACCTAGCCTACTCTGCTTTTTTTTTTTTTGGGGGGGGGTGGTAAGTGTTAAGTTTCCGAGGTCACATTTGAACTCAGGTCCTTCTGATTCTATTCACTGCACCACCTAGCCACCCCTACTCTGATTTTTTTTTCTTTTTTTACTTTGTTCATTCACCCCTCTTTATGAAACCTGGTGGTCCTAGATCCTGAGGACTTATCATAATGGTGCTGTTTCGGTTTAAACCCAGGGACACCAAAAACCGTTGAGGTGGGGGATTTACCCACCCAAAACTGTTGTGGTTTCAGGATGTATTGTGGTGGAACCATCTCAAAGAATTCAGTTAGACTACCTCTAATCCAAGTATAGGCATTTATTGAGATTGATGCCTTTCATGAAGCAGGCTAAATTCCATGAGGAACCAGCAACTTTAGAGAAAGCAAGATGGATTTTAACTAGATAAAGATGCAATTACACAACAGAAATTTACATAGAATAGAGAAATATTATTAATATTAAAAATGCAGTAGGAGTTTGTTAAGGGATTAGGGAATGGAGGAGGGGTCCCATCTATGGTTCAGTAGTTAAACATTTTGGTCATTCTGCCCTCCAACTGGCTAGCCATTGTGGTCCTGTCTTGGGCTAGATGGATGATCTGATTGTGATTGAATACAGTAACACATCTGTTTCTGCAATAATGGGTCTGGGAGCAGTGACCAGGTAGAGGCAGTAGCTATGTTCCCATCATATAGACACACCTGCTATTTTTGTGGGAACTAAGAGTTCAGGGACACACCTGTTGTTCTAGTGAGCAGTGAGGCATGTACAAAGAAGTTAGGATGTGGAGGGGGAGGGCTGGGGCTAGGTAGGTACAGTGGACCTTCAGTAGGGCCAGGCCTGTAATGAAGTTTGAATGTTGGGGCTGGTGCAGCTTTATTAGGGTTCCATCAGTGCTAAACTTAGTTCAGATCCCTGATTGTTTTTTTCAAGTGATCAATCAGCCTTATTCTCCCTTAATAGTACATATTAAAGGCATGCATCACCACACCTGACCTTATCTAACAACAACAAACAATTGACTGAATCATGTAATATTGTTTGTGGGAATGGAGACATTTATTACTGGATTTCAGGCATGTCATTGCCACTAGAAATCAAAGAAGCATTATCCTTAAGGACCCTTGATTTAATGAACAATGTAGATTATGCAAGGAAATGGGAGAATTTTACAATACATCACTGTGGATTGTAAAATTTAGTTTTTGGGGCAGCTAGGTGGCACATTGAATAAAGCACTGGCCCTGAAGTCAGGAGGACATGGGCTCAGATCCAGCCCAAGACACTTAACATACACACACACACACACACACACACACACACACACAAAAGAGCCATGTGACCTTAGGCAAGTCACTTAACCCCAATTGCCCTCCAAAAAGCAAAAAAAAAAAAAGTTTTTACTGAATACCTAGCAAGGTAGGTGATGGCTAGAATTATGCACTAGAAACTAGCCAACTTTCTAATCTACTGAAGATAAGAAAACAAATATACAACAAATTCAAAATTAAAATATTCTGAAGAACTCAACCAATAAAATATATGAGAACAGACCAATATCACTGACTGAACTTTGGCTCATAATTGCTAAGACCTGACATTGATCCATAAAAACTTAATAACAAAAATTTAATATCTTTTACCATATCAAATGTTAACAATATTCAAGGTAGGTCAGAAAAATATTTTCAAAATTCAGAGATCTGGTAGAAGAGAACAGAATTATATGGAAATAGATTGAAGTATATATCACCTGATCTGCTGCTGGAATTGAATGGCGATGCTTTCAGTGGACATATAGATAGAATATAGATAGAATATAGAGCATGCCTCCTAATGTTGTTATTCAACATCAAATACAAGTTATTTTATCCAACTATATGACAGAACATAGAGCATTAGGATTATATATTTAAAGTTAGGAAGGATCTTAGAGGCCATCTAATTGAACTTTCATTTTACAGGTGAGGAAAATGAATATCAGAGAGGTAACATGACTTGCCAAAGGACATACAGGTATGAAACAGTGAAAGTGTAATTTTAACCCAGTTCCATTTACTCCAAAACCAGCATCCTTCTGAGTATGATATGCTGCCTCTTGGTGAGTAGTAGAGATTAGAAAACAAACAAACAAATTAATTCCTTAAGTAGTTTGCCCTGTATTACTTAAGGTATAAAGTTTCCTTGGAAGGATTAATCTCAAAGGGCAACAACAATATGGCATCTAAATGTAATGTAATTAACAAGTTTTATATTCAGAATAATTTTAAAAACCTCCTCCTTGCCAGACACCCCTCTCCCTTTTCTTGTTATACCTCTTAGAGTGAGAATTGCTTGCAATACAAAGTGTTACCTCTCAAAAACTAGCAAAGTGCAAACATATCATGACTGTGATCTCGCTAATTGATCCCAAGAATATCTTTTTTTTTTCTGGTTACAAAAAAAAAAACATAATTTAAAAAGGGGTAAGATTCCTAATGTTAGGGGTGGCCTTTTGGAAAATTTCCTGACCTATTCCATCTAGGACAACTGAATTTTCCTGGACAAATGGCAGTTTTCTTCTCACCTCAGTAAGAGAAGAGGAGAGGAGAGGAGAGGAGGAGGGAGGAGAGGAGGGGGGAGGAGAAGAGAAGAGAGGAGAGGAGAGGAGAGGAGAGGAGAGGAGAGGAGAGGAGAGGAGGGGGAGGGAGGAGAGGAGAGGAGAGGGAGGGGAGGGGAGGAGAGGAGAGGAGAGGAGAGGAGAGGAGAGGAGAGGAGAGGAGAGGAGAGGAGAGGAGAGGAGAGGAGAAGAGAGGAGAGGGAGAGGAGAGGAGAGGAGAGGGAGAGGAGAGGAGAGGAGAGGAGAGGAGAGGAGAGGAGAGGAGAGGAGAGGAGAGGAGAGGAGAGGAGAGGAGAGGAGAGGAGAGGAGAGGAGAGGAGAGGGGAGGGGAGGAGAGGAGAGGAGAGACAGTGAGAGGTAGAGAATGCTTCCTTTAATTCAGCATCTTCCCAAGGCAACTCATTAGGAATAAAATTTTCAGAGCATGTATGAATCTGCAATAATGGAGATAATTTCTTTACTGGATGTTTTCTATACCAATGATGTCTGTGGTCCAGTTATCAGCAGCAGCAGCAGCAACAATAGCAGCAAAAGCCACATTTCTAAAGCAATTTATATTTACAAAGGACTTTTACTAGATTCAATTTAACCCAAAAAACTTTATTACAAAGACAAATATACAAGTTAGAAATAGTCTTTTATATCAAGGAATTTACTTTCTATTAGGTAATATAACATAGAAACAGATAAATAAATACAAGATAGTTTGATAAGGGAGAGGGCACTAACAACTAAAGAAATGAGTTATTATCCACAAACAGAACTGAAGTTTAAACTATATTGTGGATTCTAAGATCTCAAAGTGAGAAGAGATAAACCAGAACTTTTTCCCCCTAGGGCAAATAGTACAAACCAACTCCTGGGTTAACTTCACTAAAGTTCATCAATTGAAGGAATTAATGGAACTCCAAAGCAAGGTCATAACTGTAAAAACTATCAAGGCTATCAAAGGTAAGGAATATGTGATGATAAAGAGGTCATCCCAGTCTACCATCTGGCAGCTTCCTTCTTTAAAGTAACTGTTCTTGCTAACTAATAAGTTCCTAAAAGTTTTCTACAAGTGCTGTTAGGGCCCTCTAAATTCAGCATTTTGTTTCTTTGGCACTCTGAAACAAAGCTCTGGTTATAGCTCTGACTTCAGGCATTGGCCTTTGTAAATGCCAAAAAGAAGAAATAGAATCATGAACCAAGCCCAGTATAGTTATTGTAAACACTTTTAGAATGGATTATAACAAATAGAAAAGTCAAAATGCCTCTGACTTATACAAGAATGACAAAATTAATAAATCAATTAATCCATTAGAATATATATATATATATATATATACATATATATATTTATATATATTTTAAGGAGGGAGGGAGGGCAATTGGGGTTAAGTGACTTGCGTAAGTTCACATGACTAGTTTTGTGTTAAATGTCTGAGGACGGATTTGAACTCAGGTCCTCCTGATTCTAGGGCCAGTGCTCTATTTTCTGTGCCACCTAGCCGCCCCCTAGAGGGTTCTTATGAGGCAGACAGGCTTTAAGAATTTTACCAAAAAAATGGAGCGGAGCCAAGATGGCAGTGTAGAAGCAGGAAAACTCCATGTGCTCCCCTCATAACCACCTCAAATACCTAAAAAATATGACTCTAAAATTTTTTTAGAACTATAGACCCCACAAAGTGACAGAGAGAAATAATCCTCCCATTGACAGCAGCCCGGGTAGGCAAACAAGAAGTGTTCATTGAAGAGGGCTGGGAACAGAGCCCAACCCTGTGTGAGCCAGCAGTTTTAGCTTCAGGGCGATCCTTGGCTGGAGGGACTTCAAGAGAGTGGATCACCAGCAGCTGTGGTGGTTTCCAGAATTATCAACCCATTAATGCCAAAGGTAAAGTAAAAGGTCAATGTGGACTTTGGGAACAGGGGGTTCAAGAGTATAGTCTGGCCTCTGCCCCTGAGAGGTAGAAGTGGCTGAGGCACTGCAATCACCACTGCATGGATGCTTCAGAGCTCCTGGCCTGCAGATTGTAGGGGGACCAAGCAACTATTCTGAGGGGTAATTGCTCTTGCTTTAACCTGCTTGGATCTGGATTGCTGTCTAGGGTGGAGGGTTATGGAGTGCATTACCAGTGTGCCAGAGCATTTGGAGGTTTCAGTGAGGGCAGCCAACTAATAGCCCTGGCATCTGAGAAAACCCCAGAAATTTGGGACAAAACTTTCCTCTCTAGGAACAGAGTTCTACTTTGGCAAAAAGGTCAAAAGACAAGTAATTGAGTGGCAACATGAGCAAGCAAAATAAGCAAAGAAAGTGCAGCAATCCAACTTTGGACTCCTTTTTTTGTGGACAAAAAAGGATTAAAGCATGGAACAGGAGGAAGACAATGAAGTCAGAACTTTTGTATCAAAACCTTCCAAGAAAAAATATGAACTGGTTATAGGCCATAGAGGAGCTTAAGAAGGATTTTGAGCACCAAATAAGAGAAGTGGAGGAAAAATTGGGAAGAGAAATTAGTATGATGCAAGAAAATAATGACAAGCTAGTCAAAAATCTGACTAAAGAAAATAACACCTTAAAAATAGACTAACTCAAATGGCAAAAGAGGCTCAAAAAGCCAATGAGGAGAAGAATGCCTTGAAAAGTTGAATTTGCCAGATGGAAAAAGAATCTCAAAGGCTCACCAAAGAGAAAAATTCCTTCAGAATTATATTGGAGCAAATGGAAGCTAATGACTTTATGAGAAATATACTATAAAAAAGATCCAAACAAATGAAAAAATAGAAAGCAATGTGTAATATCTCATTGGAAAAACCAATGACCTGGTAAATAGATCCAGGAGAGATAATTTAAAAATTATTGGTCTACCTGAAAGCCATGATCAAAAAAAGAACCTAGAAATCATTCTTCAAGAAATTCTCAAGGGAAATTGCCCTGATGTTTTAGAACCAGAGGGCAAAATAGAAATTGAAAGAATCCACCAATCACCTCTTGGAAAAGATCCCCAAAAGAAAACTCCTTGGAATATTATAGCCAGGTTCCAGAGTTAACAGATCAAGGAGAAAATATTACAAGTAGCCAAGAAGAAACAATTTTAATATTGTGGAAACACAAACAATATAACACAGGATCTGGCAGCTTCTTCATTGAGGGATTGAAGGGTTTGGAATATGATATTCTGGAGGACAAAGGAGCTGGGATTAAAACCAAGAATCACCTACCCAGCAAAATTGAGTGTCATGTTCCAGGGGACAATATGGTCAATTCAATGAAATAGAGGACTTTCAAGCATTCTTGATGAAAAAAAAAAAACAGAGTTGAATAGAAAATTTGACATTCAGATACAAGAAGCAAGAGAAGCATGAGAAGGTAAACAGGGAAAAGCAATCATAAGGAACTTATCAAAGTTGAACTACTTGCATTCCTACATGGAAAAATGATAATTGTACCTTAAGAAACTTTCCTCAGTATGAGGATAGTTGAAGGGAATATAAATGTATATGTGTGTGTGTATACATACATATATATGCCTAAATAGGAGGATATATGGGCATATGAATACATGTCAGTGTGTATATATGTGTACAAGTATACATAGACAGAGGGCACAGGATCAAGTGAATAGGAAGGGAGGATACTTAAAAGGTGAAATTGAGAAGAGAAGAATATAATTAGAGAAAATGGGAAGAGAAAGAATGGGGTAAATTATCTCATATAGAAAAGGCAAGGGAAAACTGTTACAATGGAGGGGAAGAACAGGAAGGCAAAAGGGAATGGGTCAAACTCATTTAACTTGGCTTAGGGAGGGAATGACATACACACTAAATAGGGTATCTCACCCTATAGGAGAGTAGGGGGGAAGGGGATGAGAGTGGGGAAGATGGAGGGGAGGGCAGGTTGGGGGGAGGGTTGTTAGAAGCATACACTTTTGAAAAGGGATAGGATCAAAGTAGAGAACAGAAAAGTGGGGGGTGGTTTAGGTTGGAGGGAAATATAGTCAGTCTTTCAAAAGATATCCACTATGGAAATGTTTTGCATAGCTACACATGTACAACCTATATTGAATTGCTTATCTTCCCAGTAAGGGTGGGTGATGAGGGAGGAAGGGAAAGAATCTGGAATTCAAAGTTTTAAAATCAAATGTTTAAAAAATATATTATTTTTCACATGCATCTGGGAACTAAGATATACAAGCACTGGGGAATGGAGATCCATCTTGTCCTACTGGAAAGTCAGAGGGAGAACGAGGAAGGATATAGGAGAGAACAGATTGGAGGAGGTGGTATACAGTGGGATCACTGTTTTGGGGTGGTGGGTAGAGGAAAGAAGGGGAGAAAATTTGTAATTCACAATCTTGTGGAAATGAATGATGTAAACTAAAAATAAACATACAATTTAATTTAAAAAATAAATGGGGGAAAAAAGAATTTTACCAAAAATGATACATTTTCATAGGTTTGTATACATGTATGGATAATGGACAAAAATATGGATAGATTAACAGCTAAGATAGATAATAAATAAACAAAGATGATAGAAAGATAGAGATGGCTAGATACATGGCATTTATTAAGAGATTACTATTGCCAGCTGGATGACACAGTGGATAGAATGTATTGATGGGTTTAGAATCTGGCCTCAGACACTTACTAGTTATGTGATCCTGGAAAAGTCACTTAACCCAGTTTGTTTCAATTCCTCATTTGTAAAATGATCTGTAGAAGGAAATGACAAACCACTCCAGTATCTCTTCCAAGCAAGCCCCAAATGGGGTAATAGAGAGTTGAACATGAAAAATGAGCTAACAACAATTTCCAGATACCATGCTAAGGCCTGAAGATGAAAATACATGAAAACAAGACAATCTTTACCCTCAAAGAACATGCATTCTTCCATTCTAGTGTGTGCAAAACAGCACATAAAACGGGGTTAGAAATTAGAGGTTGAGGATGGAGTAAAATTGTGAGTGAAATGCACATGGCCAGAATATTTCATGAGGTGGCTAAATACTCACTAAACACAAGATTTCCAGAGCAGAGACCTAGCTAGGTTGGGAAGAATGCTGTTAATGTTGGTGAGGAAGTGAAGAAGTCTAGAGAGTGAGGGAGGCCAAGCATCAAGCATATCTTTGTATTCATAAGTTAGAAGGATCCTGCAAATGGATAATTATGCACATAAAACACATACAACACATGCAATTTAATAGCTCTGTCACATCAATATGGTTATTTTCCCCACAATCCATACATTTTCAACCTGTATGACTATTGTCTACATCCTTCTCTAACTCTCCCACAAAGAATCCATTCAATGATTAGGGAACCTTTCTTTAGATCATTTAACATTATGTAGATACCAATGGAGCACATGAAGTCATGCTCATCAGTTATTCCTGACTCTTTGCCACTATGTTCACTTCCTTTTCCTATCACACATTTCTCTTAAATCATTTATATTACTTTTCCTGAATAATTATTCATTTATAACAGGTTGTAGTCAATAAATAACACTCAAATAATCAAATGGATTTGCTATCGCACATGTACAGTGTTTCATATGATATGGATCAATGCATTCACAATTGTCCATCTTGTATGATTCTTGTCCATAAAATTCAAATGATATAACATATGTAAGGTCCTTAGTAACCTTACATTATTATATCATACTATTATTATGTTCCATAAATTTATTATAGGGAGACTGACCACCTAATACCCTCAAGTCCTTCCTTCTTTTCTCTTAGCATGTTGTTTACCACTTCTCATCTTTACTTTCACTATATTACAAATCCAACTTTCTTTTTTATAATGAATTTTTCTGGTGGTATAGATATTTCTATTTGTAACTGGTAATACGTTGTGTCATTCATATCAATTGTTTGCCTCTCCTTTATCTTCTGTGATTTTTAGTTTTTGAGCTTTTTATATTTAAATTCCCATTGTCATGTAGCAATACTGATGAGATGTTTCCATTACCAAGATTGGTCCTTGTTGCAAGAAGTCTATGATCATTATGTAAAAGTGCTTTGTAGGGGCGGCTAGGTGGGGCAATGAGTAGAGTCATTGGGGCACAGAGATTCACCTTGCTCTAATGGAAAAGTCGAAGGGGGTATGGGAGAAGATATGGTAGAGAGCAGATTGGAGGAAGCGATATCTTGTGGGACTGCTATTCTGGGAGGGCGAGTCGGGGAAAAAACAGGGGAAAAAATTGTAACTCAAAATCTGGCGGAAATGAATGATGTAAAACAGAAGTTAATAAAGCATTTGTTTAAAAAAATAAAAATAAATAAAAAATAAATAAATAAGTTATAAAAAATTCTTTACTTTTGTGTCGATTCTGAGATCTTTCACAAGAGGGCACTCTTATATAATATTTTGTTTCATGTAGCCTAGTCAGACTTATTTCAACCCATTCGCTACAGTTGAAAAAAGATGAGTTTAAAATGATGTATTTATGGATTTTCGTGTTGTTAATGTTTTTGGGGGACTTTTTCAGTACCCTAAAAATATCTAGTAATATTGTTATGGTATTTAGTACTTTCCTGCAAGCAATTAAATAGGCTTTGGCTGATACAGAGCATTTTATCTGATTAACTTACTCCCATTAATTTCCCTTATTACAAACTATAAGCCAGAACATAGTTGCCTATGGCAACTGAGGTAGTTTTGACAGTGCATTTAAAATAATAAGAGAATACTTTAGTTTTGTTATTTGATTTAGCATGCTCATCAGAGATTTTTTTCTTTAAATCAGGGAATTTTATGGACAAGTAGTAAGGATTTATAGGGCCGTAGTAATGTTGATATTTCTTCAACTGTTGTCAAAATAATAATATTCAGTTGCACATAATAGCAGGTGGCATGATTTTGTTCTTTTTTTAGAAACTTGGCCCCAAGGCAGGTAGATATCCATTCAACTGAGCTTCTTGAATGTGGAATGCATATGCAAATTGTTTTTGTCAGCATAACAGATACCCAATTTTGGTCTTCAGTAAGAGGTATTATTGTAACTATCAACAACCAAATGAAAGCTTGCTTTAAGCCACTAATAAGAAAAATGCAAATGAAAATATCTCTAAGGTCACACCTCACTCCCAACAAAGTAACAAAGCTGGTAAAAGACAGAAATATTCTATGTTGGAGTGGCTCAAGGGAGATAGACACATTAATTAACTGCTAGTGGAATTGTTAACTGGTTTAAGCAATATAGAAAATAATTTAGAACTTTGTGAGAAAAGTTACTAAATTAATCGCTCATATCCTTTGACTTGCTGCTCTGTATGCACTCCAAAGGAGGTCAAAGATATAAAGAAAAGTCATATACACATACACATATCTACACATATATACACACATAACATATATGTTTACATATGGTATGTGATATAGATATATGGTATTGTGTCATATATGCATTATATGCATATATATGTGTGTATACATGTGTATGGAATATGCATATGTTTGTTTATTTATAGTTTTGAGATCAGAGTTGGGAGAACTGGTTCAAGTTTTTTTGTTTTGTTTTGTTTTGCTTTTTGGAGAGGGGAAGGCAGGGCAATTGGGGTTAAGTGACTTGCTCCAAGGTAACATGGCTAGTGAGTATTAAGTGTCTGAGACCAAATTTGAACTCAGGTCCTCCTGACTCCAGCACTGGTGCTCTATCCACTATGCCACCTAGCTACCCCATGGTTCAAGTTTTTTAAAGCATTCACTTAGACCTTCTCTTCAGCCAATGGGAGCTTTATTAACACAAAAGCATGTAGGCCTGAGGTTTAGCAAAGAGCTAAAAAAATGCATTGTTATAGGACAAGGATATACAGCTATACAGCCTGTAGGATGATGATGTAATTTTAGGATTTCTAATGAAAGTTGGAGATACAGGAACAAGATAAGTCTTGCAACATAAGGACAGGGGGTAAGAATGATGAATGACACCAGATAAGGGAGACAAAGGAATCCCATGACCTAGGATGGCGGGGGGGGGGGAGATACAAGGAATTTTATGATCATGGATAAGGAGAAGTTTTTTGGTATTTCAAGATTAGGGGAGATATTAGGGTGCTAGGGAATGAGCAACTCAACCCTTAGGGCACCATTGTACTTTAGGGAACCTCTAGAAGATAAACCAGGGAAAGGGCAACTCCACCTTTAGGGAACCTTTGTATCCACATCAATGGCACAATAATTTTTGGTAGTAGCAAAAACAATCCTCATCCAACTTAGGGAAAAGTTGATATTCATCAATTGGGGATGAACAAATTTTAGCTTGTGGATGAAATAAAATATTATATATTATTGTATCGTTGAAAGGAATAGCTAGTTGTACATAGTAGATTTGCAGTTTCATGTACAATCAGCTTTTTATTATACTGTGTTATGGAAATAAAATTTTAAAAATATTATTGTACCTGAAGAAAGAGGCAGTGGAAAGAGAATTATCCTTAAAACCAAGAAGACCTGGGTTAAATTCTTATTTCAGTTACATACTGACTGTGTAACTCTGGGCAAGCTGCTGAACTTTTCAGTGCCCCAGGCAACTCTTAAGAGGACAAGTTGCAGAGAAGATACTGATATTACTAGATATCCCCCAAGAGGAGATCCCTACACCCATAAAATCACAGTCTAAACACAAAAGACAGGAAATGGTGAATAAGAAATTCAGAGTAACAAAGGAAGATCCATATGAAATACTGTTGTTGTTTATCCTTTGTTCTCTAAAAGGATCGTGACCTCTGGAAGATGAGGCTATGACTTCTGCGTGATTAAAGTGAGGGAGGGTAGTGCAAAGTCATTAGCACATTTCTCCCCTGGAGCCAATGGATCCAGTGGCAAGATATACATCAGGGTGACTGGAAATGGCCCAGGATGCAGTGGGGGACTTTGGCCTTTGCAAGCTAAAGTCTTTAACTAGTCTCAGTTTGATTGAGGTAATAGCCATTCAGTGCTTCAGGTTAGGTCAGAAATGAGCCAAGGAATGGGCCCTTTTACCAAATTAAAAAAAAAAATCTGGTGGGGGAGGACCCTCAGGGTTTCTGGCCACAACAGAAGCAATTACTATTTACATTCTCTCTGAGCCATCTGGGCCTAAATAATGACCATTAAATTGTACTTGGACTGGGACTTATTGTTGGCCGATCCAGGAGAACCAGAGTTAATTGGTTTAAGGTATGGTATTTAAGAAAGAAATCTAGCCAGAAATCTATTGCAAGATACCTACCTAGGTTTCAGCCATCAAAATTTACATTCTTTTGGCAAAGATCCCATAGGTAAGGCAAGGTACGGGACCTAGACCAAGGGAAGGGAGGGAAGAGAAGGAAAGGGGAGGGGAAGGGAGGGTAGGGTAGGGGAGGGAAGGGGAAAGAATGGAAAGGAAGGGGAGAGGAGGGGAAGGGAGAAGAAGGGAAGGGAAAGGAAAGGGAAAAAAGAAAAGAAGGAAGGATGTGAGTTGCCCAACCAAAACTATTCAGTTGGGTCCTCAGTGGGGCAACTAGGACTACTCACAGGTTGCTGTTTTTCTTTCATTCTAGAAGAGGACTATGATATCAGGAAAATGATGCAATGACTTGCAAATGAATTGGATTTAAGTGAAGCAAGGTTGTGCAAGGTTGGGTCAGGTGGCAAGAAATAGATCAAGATGACTGAAGATGGCCCCCATATGAAATAACACAGAGAAGAACCAGAAAAGTAGGTATAGTGATGCCTAATAATATAAATGAAATCCCTAAAATGAAACCTAACACCATAATTGCAAGCACCTCAGTGAAAAGATGAAGAGATGTGCTTCCCTACTTTTGTTGGAAAGGGGAAGGTGAATTATAGGTTATAGATTGTGGCATTTGCCATCAGACACTTTCAATTTCTTGGTGGGTTTTGTCACAAGGGAAGGCTCATCCAGGAGGATGGCATATTATAATATGAAATAAAACATAAATAAAAATTTAAAGGTAATATGTTAGAAGTATTGTATTTTTTTTGTTTCTCGATGTGATAGTAAGAGTTATGCTAGTAATTAGATTCTTCTTTATATGATTTTATAAGTGACTCCATCTTTATCCATTTGAATGATTTAAAAAGCTTCAATGGGTGCATGAACATGATTTTGTTCCCATTACCCTGATCATCACAACTCATCCACAACCTCCTATTCTGTGTAATTTCTTACCTATGTTTTTCATTAAATTCTCTATAGAGAACTTCCTCTGATTATTTTTGGTATTTTGTGGATACCAGCTCAACCCTCCATGAAGTCCTATTCTAATGCTTCTTTTTGGTATAGATATCATTCTGAGTTCTCAAAGGCTAGGCTAGCAAAGTAGAAGCTCTGGCAGTTTTAACTATGGTGGAAACATTTCAAGTAAGGCCCCAGCAATATAATGAGTCTGCTTTCTGGACATGAGCCAAGCTAAGTAAGGATAGGCCTATCACCAGTAAGTTGGCCACTTGGTGATGAATTATTTGATATAGGAAACTCTTAAAAGAGAAAAATAAAAAATGCTCTCAGTCCTGTGTAAAGCCCTTCTGTTTCTGCAGGAGGTGGCAACAGAACAGAGAAAAAAAGCAGCAGAGGGTGCTAAAAATATCAGTATTTTTAGATCAACTATAAACTTTAAGCTTATAAACTTAGAATTTGCACTCTAAATGTGACAACCATGTTTAAAGATGAACAAGACAAGAAGTCTGTTTCAGTTGACTGATGACTGACCTTCATGACCTCTGTGTCTTTTATAATATAGATAGATAGATAGATAGATAGATAGATATAGATAGATATAGATATAGTAAGCTGGAATTGAGGGGTTTCTGCCAATGGTGAGATATTAGAGAGATTAGAGGAAACCTGGATTTCTAGTATAATTCCTGAGGAGGAACAACTATAAAGTGAGAGGGAGGAAGGAAAGGCCTCACATTAGCCTTGGCCTGGTCTGCTCTCATTCCACTCCTCCCATCATCCCCTTTGGTTAGAGAAATATGTTGACAACTTCAAAGGGCCCAGAGGACTTCTACTCTTTAGTCCCCCAAGTATAGAAAGAAAAACAGTGTATAGACCTTGCTCAGAGACAAATAAGGCTTGATGTAAGGAGAAATTTTTTAATTTTAAGTTCTCCCAAATGGAAAGGGTTTTCAGGAGAAATAATTGTTTCTACCTCATTTGAAGTCATCCAGAAAAGGCTGGAGGACCATCTATGGTATGTACCATATACATTCTTGGTCACCTACCTTCTCTCCAACTCATCATTCACAGGTTTGTTGAATCCCTATGTAGCGGCAAGTACCCCAACATCCCCAGGGTGGCTGCCAACACAGGTTCTTAGATCTGCTTTTCAGAAGGAAAGCAACTCAAAATGGGTTAACAAACTTACTTTAATCAAACAAACATATATCATTTACCTAGTTCAGGGGGGAAAGGTCAGCACCCTGAACTTCAGATTATACAGATAGTTTCAAAACAGAGAAAAAGACAGATCAAGCAGACAGGTTTCCAAACTGCCCAACCATTACATACATCAATACCAAATCACAGTTACCAGAGAGGGAAGCATCAACATCTGGGTTTTCAAAGCCGGGGGGCTCTCAACAAAGGCTTCCCAGAGTCTCATCTGGTCAAATCACACATCACTTCTCAAAGTGAGCCCCAAAGCAAAGCCCCCCATCAGGGTTTATACAGCCTTCTCCTGGCTCAGAGAATGTAACAACCTTCTTGACCCACTGCCCAATCACAAAGTATCAAGGTGTTAGCTTTCCTGAAAAACAAGCCTCCCACCACAGGCTCCAGGTGCACTTAACCTAGGGGCAGGGAAGATCTTTAAATCTGCATTTCCATTACACCCTACTATGATTACAGATGGGTGTAGAGAGGGCATGACTACTCCCAGGTTAAAGGGTACTCTATTAATCTTTACTTCTAAAACCATAGCTCAGAAATGACCAACTGACCAATGAGGATTTGTTCAGTGAAACTTGGATTCAGTCAAAGGGCCATACCTGATGACCTTGAGGGCTACATGTGGCCTTGAGGCTACAGGTTCCCCACCCCGTGTCTAAACAATGTGTCCATTTTGACTATGGCTTTGTATGTGGTGTAAGATGTTGGCCTATAACTAGTTTCTTTGAAGCTGCTTCTTAGGTTTCTGGTAATTTTTGTCAAATAGTGAGTTCTTGTCCTACAAGCTTAGATCTTTGGGATTTTTAAACACCAAGTCCCTGTGGTCATTTACTATTGTTTATTGTGCTCCTAATCTATTTCACTGATCTCTCAACTCATTTGTTAGCCAGTACCAGATTTATTGCTTTATAATATAGTTTTATATCATTTTATAATATAGTTTGAGATCTGGTGTAGCTAGGCTACCTTCCTTCTCATTCCCTTGATATTCTTGACCTTTTGTTCTTGCAGATGGATTCTGTTACTATTTTTCTAGCACTATAATTTTTTTTGTTTGTAGTTTGATTAGTATAGCAATGTAAAAGTAAATTAGTTTAGGTAGAATTATCATTTTTATTAAATTGACTCAGCCTACCCATGAGCAATTAATATTTTTTCAATTGAAAAAAAAAATAAAATATTTTTCCAATTGGTTAGATCTGACTTTATTCATGTCAAAAGTGTTTTCTAATTGTATTCCTGGTTTGTCCTGACAAGTAGACTCCCAAGTATTTTATATTGTCTATGGTTATTTTAAATGGAATTTTTCCATCTCTTTTGCTAGACTTTGTTGGTAATATATAGAAATGTTAATGATTTATGTGGGCTTATTTTATATCCTGCAAATTTCCTGAAGTTGTTAATTATTTCTACTATTTTTTTAGTTGATTCCCTAGAATTTTCTAAGTTTACCATCATATCATCTGAAAAGAGTGATAATTTCATTTCCTCACTGTCTATCATAATTCCTTCATTTTTTTTTCTTCTCTTATTGCTAAAGCTAGCACAATACTGAATAACAGTGGTGATAATGGGCTTCTTTGTTTCACCTCTGATCTTATTCATAAGACTTCTAGCTTATCACCATTATGGATAATGCTTGTTGATGGTTTTAGATAAATACTACTTATCATTTTAAGGAAAGCTCCATTTATTCATATGCTTTAGTGTTTTAATAGAAACTAGGCTTATATTGTGCCAAAAGATTTTTTTCTAAATCTATTGAGATAATCACATGATTTTTGTTGTTTTCATTGTTACATGGTCAATTATGCTGAAAGAAGTAGTTATATATGTATACATATATATATTACATAAGCTAATAAATATGAAATCTTACTAAGACCTGCCCTCTTCCCTTTCCTTTCACGAAGATTGCACCTGACTTTTTGCTAGTCCTGAGGAAAACAGACTGACAAAGTCAAACTTGTCTTCCTGCTTACTGTGACAAGAAAGATGTCCCTTTGGTTCTATACCCTCTTACCTTGTTTTCCTGTGGTCTTTTGACTTGCCTGCTACAATGTAGATTCTACAGTTGCTAGATTAATTAATAGGGATAAGGAAAGAAGGAAGTAAAAATTCTTCAGATTTCACCCTCCTTTCCCATTTCTATACCCTCCTTATGGTCTCTGGCCCCAATCAAGGGTTAAAATCATGGCTGCTTGGAATCATTGATGTTTCCAACACATTTCCTCAAGTTCTTTCCAGGGTTTCACCTTTGAGAGCTTTGCTTGAAAGTCAGTGACTAGGATGATATATATGGTTGCTTGTGGACATGTATTCATAGGTTCCAACCTTCAACCTAGGTTCCTTATCCCCTGAAATAAAGATTTTTGTCTTAGGAGGCATTTTAGAGAGAAAGATAATTTCCTTTTTCCAGATGTGGAAAAAAGATGTCTTAAGACTAAGAGAATACCTATTTTTAGGTACTCCATGCAATTAAGTCATCCTCAGGGTAGACTTCCTGTGAATTGATGTTCTTCTCTATGCCTTTCCCTCTCCCTAAATTTCAGGGCTCATACCTAGCAATTCTGAATGGTAACCTGATACTGAGCTATGTAGGCCTCCCTATTCAGTGGTTTGACAGACCCACCTAACCAAAATCTGCATGAATCAGAAACAATAAATAGCATAAATTGGCATTTTCCTAGGTTTTCTTGATGAAATGTTGGTCACTTGCTACTGAAACTTTGGTTTGTGTACCTACTCTCTCCTTCTTCAACTTAATTCTATTTTGAGTTTTGATATTTCCTCTCTGGATTTGGCTAATGCCTCAAGTCTATTAAACTTTGCTAATAGAAGCCTTGACTGCAGATTGGGCAAATCACTTAACATCTCCGGGCTTCAGTTTCCTCACAGGTAACTAGGAAATTGATGGACTAGATCAGGGGTGTGAAAACTGTTGCCTTGAGACCATATGTGACCCTCTAGGTTCTCAAGTGCAGCCTTTGACTGCATCCAAACTTCACAGAACAAATCCCCTTAATAAAAGAATTTGTTGTGTAAAAGTTGGACTGAAGGAAAAGGCCACACCCAAGGACCTATATGGCTACATTTGCCCTCAAGGCTGCAGATTCCCCACCCCTAGATTAGTTGATCTCCAAGATCTCTTACATCTCTAAATCTATGCTCCTATGAGCTTGACTTTCAGTTCAGAAATTGATACCTTTTGTCCCTTGTAGTTCCAAGATCTAGAATGCCAGATGTGGGAGTCATTTGCATAGAGGTGATAATTCATGGTATTAGGAAGGAGATAAGATCACCAAGTGAGTAACTGGAGAAAGAAAAGAGAAGAATGTGAAGAGTCTTAGGGGATTCTGACAATATATTCAAGAGGATGACACAGAAGACAAAGAATCAACCTATCTGAGAAGCCAGCAGAGAACAGGGACCACAATGTCACAGTCTAAGGTCTTGAAATTATGTGTGAACCAAACCTTATCCAAGTGAACTTGATGAACAGGGTGCCTAATGTTCCAGTAGAAACTTTATAGGGTAAAGAGCTGATGGATCTACTCATGTGAACCCAATATGAGGGATTTCCATCCCTTAATTAAAGCCATTCCCTGCAACAATTGGAATGAGGGCTCCCTGGGTTTGAGAAAATTTAACAATGAAGAGGTCTATTCAGCTTTCCTTACTGATATCATTTCAATTCCTTTATTTGGCAGCAAATGACCCTCAAAATTAGTGATTACATGGTGACCAGAGTGCTTGGAAAGATGGAAATTTATTAAAGAGTATTCTTTTTCTTTAAAGAATATTCTTTATAGTTAGCTGGATATGGGAATGAGATATTGTTTACCTCAAAATCTGCATCTAGATTTAGGCAATAATATAGCTATTACTCATACTGAGATGATATGGGAGCTCCAGACAGTTTCCAAGTTTTCCCTTTTAACATAGGAGAAGACCAATTTCTGATGTAGGTTAGAGGTGTTCCCTCCTTTGAAGATTCCAGGATGGTGATTGGTAGGTAATAAGGTATTATCTGCATCTCCCTAATCTCTGCCCACTCCCAGAAACATACTTTGGGATCTTTGAGTACAAAATTGGATAAGGGAGTGGAATATCCCTTGATTTACTCAAGGGGTTATCTAGTAAGAAAGTTATTAAGGATCTTATATATGATGCCAGGAGCCATAGGAGAACTAGACTCAGGTGGGAACTTTGTTATAATCTTCAGTGGGTCCTTACTGTCTATTCAATGAGTCTCTTTGCCTGGCTTTCAAGACTCTTCACAATGTTGCACCCATTCCACTTTTCTACTCTTCTCTCATATTAGTCTCTCTTCATGGACCTATGTCTATAGCAGACTGGACCACTCTTTGTCACTCCAAACATATTTTACTCTTTTCAACCTCCTTGACTTTGCTCGTGCCAGAATTAAAACTGAGAATTCTGGTACCAGAAAAGAATGATCACAACTCCCACCCCCATGAAATAGGTGTCCTGGGACAAAACCCATTACTCTTTGCTCCTTATGGCTCTTAGTGTGGTTCCCTGTTATTGTTTTGATGGCTTTCTTTCTCCACTTATTCTGTTAAACTTTTTTTATACACTATTTAAAACCAAATTCAAATGCTACCTCCTCCATCTGTCCTCTTTTCTCTCTCATCAATAACAACCTATCTGCTCAAACTTCAATTGACACATATATTATATGTACTTATTTATATTTATCTCCCCAAATGAATTATGACAAAGACTGTCTTTTTTTAAGCTTTATATCTCCATCAGTACCTACCTCTTCCCAAATTTTGTTTATAAACATTTTTGTTCAGTTGAATCATTGAGGTGAATTAGACAATTATGTCTGTTACTCCTGCTAAATTAATCTAACAAAGGTGCCCTGACATGTAATCTTATTTTTAAACCATTTAAAATTATATTGAAACTGCCTTTTTGTAGTCCCATTAGCCCTTGACTGGGGGATTCATTGATGTATATTAGTGATGATTGTGTCCCATGTTGTCTGTTCTGTTCCTAAGAGTGAAACTCTAGCATTGTGGTTTTTATTTGTTTTGTGGGCAGCAATCCTAAAATAACTGGGAACTAGACTCTATAATGTTCATGATGCTATAGTAAAAGACCTCTTAGAAACTATATATTATAAAGTGCCTTCCTTGCCAACCAATTTTTCAAGAACATCAGTTACCTTAATCAAATCCATTCTTAAGACTTATGGCTGGATCATAAATATCAATATTAAACAAGGAGGAACAATATCTGTTCTAGATTATGGGAAGGGGAGCCATTTTGGACAATGCTGCTGCAGTCAGAGATGGTGGTAGGAATGCCAGTAGTCACCGCTCTGGTTTGCTCCCATTGCAGCACAGTAGAGCAGTCAACTCCTGAAATCCTTTTGCTGTTCACTGAGTCCAAGGATCATCCACATCAGCCTTTGTAGGGCTAGAAGGTGGGGAAGCAAGGAGTTTTAGTCCTCACAGTCTCCATGATATTAATGTTACTGTTAGGTCTTAAGACATATGACTGAGAAATTAGCACTACCTTTGACACAGGCACTATGATAGGATCGAGAAAGGATGGGGAAATGTTTATATGGATCTACTGCTTTTGATCTTGTGAAGTTAATTCTTTATCACTCAAACTCTCTTCCACCCCCAAGATCTCAAATAACTTGCAACACAACCTTGGCCACAAAATGTCACCACAAATACAATATAGGGAACATAGGCATACAACTCATAAACTATCCAGGAATAGAGACCTCACTAGGGCTTCTTCCTTCCATGACAAACAGCCCTAAAACAGCAGTAGTATCATCCAATCTAACATCCACCCAATGCTCTACTTCTCTCTTCTTTTTGGTCAGTGGCCTACTTTTTGCCTTAGCATGGTTGAGACCAGGAGTATTGTGAGATTCAAATGAAATAATGAATGTAAAGCACTTTGTGAACCTTAAGACACTATATAAATGTCAGTCATTATCATCATAATCCTTTTCATTATCATTATTATCATTAATTATTCTATAGTCATTGGGCCTCCAGTCTGGTGATGACTTTATTCCCTGAGCCTTCTACTGCAGTCCTGCTGAGCTCAAGTAGTGTAGATAGAGGTTTAAGGGTAAGTACTTAACAGCCTTGCCTTCCCAAAACATGTATGTATACACTTTAAGTTTAATATGCATTATGAATACTTTCTTAAAACTAAACAACAAACAAAAGAATAAACTAAACCCTTGATTTTTAGTGATTGCTGATTTCCAGAAGTCCTGTCTGTTCCCAAATGCCAAGATTTATTGCTGGGGTTGGGTCTATTATGAAGAAAGAACCCCAACCCTGCTATAGACTTCAAATTTCTTCAAGTTTGTCTAAGATGGCTTTTTCAACCAATTCTGTGTATTTTGGGGAGAGGAAAAGGGAGGTTGTGAAGGCAACATATGTATATGGTTATGAAGAGTATTTGTGTGTGTGTGTGTGTGTGTGTGTGTGTGTGTGTGTGTGTGTGTGTGTGTGTGTAGTTGTGAAGGGCATCACAAAGGAAGAAGTTTTGACTTGGTGGTATGTGAAGGCTAACCCATAGCACTTGCTTTCTATCCTTTTCTGTAATTTGTGAGATGGGGGCTGGGGCACCAGGAGCAGAGCCACCTGAAATAGAGGCATCCAGATTAATAGGGCACTAGGAAGAATGCTAGGCATTTCCAATCGCTGGGAATCCTTTCATGAATTCTATTATGCATTTATAACTCTTGGTCTTGATGGCTTCATAGAGGTAGTTTAATTGATGCTCCTTGTTAATTTTTTAAAAAAACAAATACATTGTTTTTATGTAATTCCATGAGGCAGGAGTTTGCAAATTTGAGTGTAAAAGGGATAGAGAGCTTAATTTGGTCTGCCTTTGAGATTTGCTACCTTGAAGAAAAAGGCTCTTGAGAGAAACTGAAGAGCTGTATTGTATGCCACAAATTGAATGAGCCTAGGAATTGCCACAATAGTGTATAAATGAATTTTTGAATGAAATCTGGTTGCAAGCAAAGCTAAGACTGTTCCCAGTGATACTAAGTTCATATCTCCTAAAGACAGATACCTTCATTTAGGAACTATGCCTATCAATTTAAAAATTACTTTAAAAAGGTTTTTGTGTCTATTACTAAATAAAATCCAGTGTAGTTTCTTGTTTGTTACTGATATGCTGTGGGCTGAGCCAGGGCCACATTGGAAACTCAACATGTGGGACTGCAACAGTGTCAATGATATTCATCATCAGAATGAAGCCCTTAGTATTCCTTTCACCCATTCATTATGGAAATACCAAATATTATTTCTTACTGCACAAAAAGCTTAGATTCCTAATTTAGCTTTATAAAAGGCTAAATGTTAACAATATTAATGCCTATGTATATAGGGTATTACAATTTTGAGATAAGAAGACCTCTAAAAATTTCAAGGACGTTTAAAGTTAAATTTTCCATATATATATATATATATATGTGTGTGTGTGTCTGTGTGTCTCTGTGTGTGCCTGTGTGTGTCTGTGTCTGTGTCTGTATGGTTATAGACATAATTCACAAGAGATAAAACTTTAAATGATTTATGTAAATAGACTGGAAACTGAATTTTAAGTTATTTTTCAATAAGATTAAAGCTAAAGCTAGCTGACCTAACCTTGACTCCTGCTGCCCTTTATTATTATTATTTTCTCAAGTCTTATCAGAATTTATTTTGTTTTGAAATGATGCAAGCTGTCTGCTGAAGTCTCATATACAAGGGCGAGGGCATCAAGAGAAATAGTCTTTCAACTACTTCACTGCCACCTCATTTAAGGGCCATTAATTTGAGCTAGCTCCAAAGTATTAGTGGGCAAGCCATCACCTAAATGAGATATCAAGCCTTGCTTGGTTATAGTAAGTGGTGGCTTTAGTAATTGCTCATTTCTCATCCTTCCATGAATATTAGTAGTTACTTCTTTTTTCTTTCTCACTACCTAAGTAGTTTCTCCTGCTAATTTAGTAATTAAACCCCAAATCACACCCATCCAAGACCTCAAAACATAGTTTGCCACCAATTAGTTGGGAAAGGATCAGCATAATTCAAATGTCCAAGACTCTCAATTTAAAATTCAAGTATTATCATTTTGCTATGCATAGTGTCTACACACAAGTTTCCCAGAAGCAATCCCTTCTGTAGTGGAAGCTCTCCTTGGCCCCTTGGACTTTATTATTTTTTTGTGGAGTATGGGGGACATTACATATCAAAAAAAGGAATTGGTTTTTAAGTGAACTACCACCTTTGGTCCTGAAACTGTAAATTTCAGAGGGTCTGAATTAATAAATGATGCTTTGGATTTATTTGAAGTGTCTAGGACTTACATAAATTGCAACATGATACTCCATGAGCACCTGGATATAAGATAGTGGGGGAGGGGGGGAACAAGCATTTATTAAATACCTATTATGTGACAAGTAGTGTGCTTTACATACATTATTTTTCTTCACAGAAATCTTATGAGGTAGAAGTTAATATCATTGCCATTTTGTAGTTGATAAAACAAACATAGGCTAAGTGACTTGCCCAAGCTAATATGTATCTGAGACTAGATTTGATTCCAGATGTTTTTTTATGACTGCAGGGGCAGCACGTTATTCATTGCACAACTTAGCTACAATTGGTAAAGGAGATTTGAAGCTCATAACTGGACATTCATAAATGGGCAATGCTTTTCTGTGTTCTGCATTATTAAAAAGAATGAAGAGACACAATAGAAGAAATACTGTAGTAAGAAAGTCAGAAACAGGTGGAGCCAAGATGGCGGAGTAAAAACAGCACTTCCAAGGTGCTCTGCCCCACACCACTTCCAAACAATGTAAAAGGGGAATCTGAACAACTTCTGGAGCCCCAGCACCCACAGAACGACACAGAGAAGCTAGCCTCCTGCTGAGGACAACCCAGCAGACCTTCAGGGAGTGGCCAGAGCAGTGCTCAGAGAGGGGGCAGCACAGCACTTTGGGAACCGACAGTGCAGCACTCGAGGAGCTGAGCCCAGGCCCCAGGGTGGCCAGGCCAGCAGTTGGCTGGAGGGACCCCAGAACACCAGCAGCTGTGGCGACTCCAGAATTATCAGCACAGATATGCCTAGGACAAAGTGAGAGGTTAGTGCCCTATGAACTTTGGGACCAGTATTTGGGGAACACATGGCTTCCTCCCCTGGGGGCGAAAAGCAGCTGAGGAAACTCGGCACAGAGGCCATTTTGCAGCATCAGTGGCAGCTCCAGCTCCTGGTCTGTGAACTGTAGAGAGATCTAGCAATAAGTCTGGGGGTTAATCACTCTTTCTTTAACCTCCCTGGATCTGGACTGTGGTCTTGGGGGGAAAGTCTGGGGTGAGTATCCAATTTGACAAAGCAGGTGGAGGCTTTACAGAGGCCACCCAACCTCCAGAAGTTGTGAACACCCCGATGTTCGGGACAGAAGCTCTCCTGTCTGGTGGCAGAGTCCTACTGTGGCAACAAGCCCCAAAATCAAGTAATTAAGTGGCAATATGCCTACGCAAAGGAAACAAAATAAACAGAAAAATTCAACATTGGACTCCTATTTTAGGGGCAAAGAGGATCAAAGCATGGAACAGGAGGAGGACTATGAGGTCAGAAATACTGTACCAAAAGCACCAAATGAAAATGCAAGCTGGCTACAGGCCATAGAGGACCTTAAGAAGCAGATAAGAGAAGTGGGGGGAAAATTGGGAAGAGAAATGAGAAAGATGCAAGAAAAGTATGAAATGACAGTCAACAGCATGACTGAGGAAAATAACACCTTAAAAAATAGACTAACTCAAATGGCAAAAGAGGCTCAGAAAGGCAATGAGGAGAAGAATGCCTTAAAAAGCCGAATTTGCCAGTTGGAAAAAGAATCTCAAAAGGTCACTGAGGAGATTCATTCCTTCAGAGTTAGACTGGAGCAAATGGAAGCTAGTGACTTTATGAGAAATCAAGATTCTGTTAAACAGATCCAAACAAATGAAAGAATAGAAGGCAATGTGAAATATCTCATGGGAAAAACCACTGACCTGGAAAATAGATCCAAGAGAGATAATTTAAAAATTATTGGACTACCTGAAAGTCATGATCAAAGAAAGAACCTAGAAATTATCCTTCAAGAAATTCTCAAGGAAAATTGCCCAGAGGGCAAAATAGAGGTAGAAAGAATCCACTGATTGCCTCCTGAAAAGGATCCCAAAAAGAAAACTCCTAGGAATATTATAGCCAGGTTCCAGAAATCCCAGATCAAGGAGAAAATACTACAAGCAGCCAGGAAGAAACAATTTCAATATTGTGGAAACACAATCAGAATAGCCCGGGACCTGGCAGCTTCTACCCTGAGGGATTGAAGGGCATGGAATATGATATTCTAGAGGGCAAAAGAGCTGGGATTGAAGCCAAGGGTCACCTACCCAGCAAAACTGAATATCTTGTTTCAGGGGAAAATATAGTCATTCAGTGGAATAGAGGACTTTCAAGCATTCTTGAGGAAAAAACCAGAGTTGAATAGAAAATTTGACATTCAGACACAAGAAGCAAGAGATGCTTGAGAAGGTAATCAGGGAAAAGAAATCAAAAGGAACTTATCAAAGTTGAACTATTTACATTCCTACATGGAAAAACAATAACTGTGTCTGATGAAATCTTTCTCATTATGAAAATAATTGAAGAAGGGTATATGGACATATGAATACATATGTGAATGTGTGTATATATGTTTACACGTATACATGGATAGAGGGCACAGGTTGAATTTGCTGGGAAGGAATGATACTTAAGGGGTGAAGTTAAGAGGTAAGAGAGGAAAGTGACAAGAGGAGATGAGGAGAGACAGGGTAGGGTAACCTATCTCATGTAGAAGAGGCAAGGAGAAGTAGTTGCAGGGGAGGGGAAGAACAGGAAGGCAAAAAGGCAAAACCTTATTCTCATTGAATTTGGCTCAAGGAGAGAATCATATACATACTAAATGGGATATCTCACCCTGCAGGAGAGTAGGGGGAAGGGGGATGAGAGGGATGATGATGGAGGGGATGGCATTCTAGGGGGAGGGGAGGTTGGAAGTACCCACTTTCGAAGAGGGACAGGATCAAAGAAGGGAATGGACCAGGTGTCGGGGGTGGGATGGGTGGGAGGGAAATATAAGCAGTCTTTTACAATATATCTACTATGGTAATGTTTTGCAGAGCTATACATGTACAACACATACTGAATTGCTTATCTTCCCAGAGGGTGTGGATGACAAGGGAGGAAGGGAATGGATCTGAAATTCGAAGTCTTAAAATTAAATGTTTCAAATGTATATAAAAAAAAGAAAGAAAAATTTCCGAGGAGAACAAGGTGGAAAAATTCATTTCAAGAAGGGAAAAAGGAAAACTATCACACTACAACTATAAATGATGTATGAGGTTCTTCCCATTCAGAATAAATCTGACCTTTCTATATATTAAATAAAATCCACCCTTCTTTACACTTTATGGTTTATGTTAACTGTAGAAGCCTTCTCCTAGTCACATAAGCTTATCAGCATCACCTTTTTACTATAAACTTTTGGTCTTCCTTGATTATGGATCAATGGATTTGGAAATGACAATGACAATGGTCCTGGGCTTAAATCCTACCCCGTTATTTGCTATTTGTATGACATCAGACAATTTACCTAATCTCTTTTGGTCTCAGTTACTTTATTTATAAAATGGGGGCTGTGGTGGGCTGGATTAAACTAGATGATATTTAAGGACCTTCCCATTCCTCAATTGATTAAGATCTTCCATTCCCTCATATTCCATATCCAATCAATTGCTAGATCTTGTTAATTCTACCTCTACCATATCTCTCTTATCTGTCCTCTCCATTCACATTGTCATTTTAGTTCAGTCCCTTATTCCTTTTTACCTAAGTATTGTAATAGCCTCCTAAATGCTATCCTTACTCTTCATTTTTTTCTCATCTTCAAACCATTCTTAATATATCTATTATAATGCACTTTACACATATGACACCCTGCCATGCGTATGATAAAAATCTCCAGGGGCTAAACTCCCTATTGCATCTTGAATAATCTTCAATATTTTTTAACCTGACATTTTTTTAAAAGACAATTTTAGGCTCTTCATAATCGGATGCCATTGTATCACTATCCCGTTTTAAACTACTTACCTTTATCTTTTACTTTTAACTTAAACTGTGTGGTTCAACATTTTTGTAAATTACCTGAATGAAGAGATATTAGCTATGCTTATCAGTGTTGTGGATGCCACAGAGCTGAAAGAAAAATTAATATGTTTGAAGGTTAGAAACAAGATTCAATCCAAAATGATGGACAGCCTTAAATGATGTGTCAAAAACACATAGATCAAAATTAATAGAGATGAAAGTTAAGTTCTACAGTTCCTATGATAGTTTGTTAAAGCCTTTCTCCTGACTGGTGAGTCTCTGGCACACATCACTATTTCATAAGGTATCCAGGGCATTCCCACTTCACTTTCCCCCAAAGTCCCTCTTTTCAGCTACCTTATCTTCCTCCATTAGATTATGCTTATATTTGTGTCAGCAATACTTAGGACAGAGTTTAGTACATGTTTTATCTATCTATTTGATGAGCTACACCTTAATGTGGCTTCTTCTAACAGATCATAATCCATCCTTACTTTTGCATTTTGCATGATTCTTGTCCATGTCTCTCTATAAATCATCCATAGAATTTTGCTCTCAACATGATAGAGGTTTCCTCTAGTTGTTTTAATTTTTCATAGATTGCCATGTAGCCCTTAAGTCCCCTGCTTTTTCTTATTTTCACTACAGGACAGTCTCCCTTCCTGGAAACCATATACATCCTTGATGTTGGTTTTAGCATAATTTCATATGTAAAAATCGTTATAGATATGTGGCAGCTTGCTTACACTTATAACGCATCTTTCCATTGACTTTTTCACCCACATACAATTTCAGTTCTTCTGAGGTTTGATGTTCCATGATTCAGTTATAAAACATCATTAGGACTTTTTTATTTGTGACTATAAAACAATTCTGTTAAAAAAATCAATTGTGTCAAGGGAATACAAGTTGGAAAGTTATATAACCGCAATCTTTCCAGTTCACATACCATATACCTAAGGTCTTAAGTTGAATAAAAGCTCATCATGATCCAACAGCATGATAGGATGATCAAAAATGCTAATATAGACAGCCTTCATTAGACAAAATATAGTATCTGTATTCAATGAATTAATTTTCATACTGTGTTCTGCATTGGTCAGAACACATTTGGAATGAAGTGTTCTGGTTAAGATGCCTCATTTAAAACAGAATATTGACAAATTGGACCATATTAAGAGAAAATACCTAGGAAAGTGAAACATCTGGAAATCATGAGAAATAAAAAAACAACCCAAAATTTTAAGACTATTTAACTTAGAAAGGAAAACGCTTGGAGGACCAGGGGCAAAGGGAACATGATGTCTATTGTCAAATATATGAAAAGCTGTTAGAAGGAAGGATATTCTTTTATTGTGTGGGGGCATCTAGAGGGAACAACTAGGGCAACAGGACAACTATCAGGTTGATTTAGCTTCTATGTAGGGAAGAACTTTCTAAAAAACAGTTATGGTTCATAATGATATAAGGTCTTTTCTGGGGTGGTGATTCTTCTCTAGAAATGAAGCAGGGCCTACATAGCAAGCTCTTTGTATTGTCTGGGAATTTCAATTTTAGGTGAGGGGTGGTGCTAGATGACCTTTATGGTCTCACTGAATTCTAATAGTTGATTTTCCTGTTATTTGCATGCAGATAACTGTGTGCCATTTCCAATGGACTGCTTCTTTTAGAAGGAATTTATCTTCAGTAGATTTAAACAAAAGTTTTGCATTCCATTTATAAGTTAAGGTAGAAGCTAAAACATTCTCCATATATTAAGAGACTAATCTTTGTAATCTACATATGCAATAGGAGATATCTGAGATTCTTTAAGGCTTAAACATCATTAAAACTCTTAGAGCTCCATTAAACCTAGTTTCAGCCTCATTAAATCCACTTTTGGCTCTTTTAGCCTTTTTAGACTTAGTTAAGCATAGTTAAATTTTGCTAATCTTTGCTAGCACTAAGATCTGAGTCTCAACAAGCCTACCCAACACTGGTTAAGCATCATAAAAGCTAATTAATTCAGGGTACTTTATATCTAGTCATCCTCTTGGTTTAATTGTATTAAGTTTTGTTAATCTTTCCTGAACCCAGTTAGGTTGTTAACATCTTTCAGAACTTTATTAAGCCCAATTAGACATGGTTAAACTTTGTTATACTTTATTAAGTCAATTAATCATGGTAAAAAAACAAACAAACTTGATAAGCATTGTTAAGCCTTGGTTAAGAAGCCTCATTAAGTTTGGTTAAAGTTCATTAATTCTACAACTCATTAAAACCCTTTTTCTAAATTCTTTTAGGATGATAAATTTGTTATTTGTTTTGCAGATGATGAAACAGTGACTACAAAGTGAAGTCTTTCACTCAGTGTGTCCCAGTTAGACAAGAGTAGATATAAGTCCAAATAATAATACCCTTCTCACTTCACTTAACCTGGGCTATAGGCACTGGTTTAGAGCAGATTGATTCATTCGCAGCAAAACATGTGTTTACAAAATATATAGTCACTGGACCAGGGTGACAACTTCCTATTGGAAATTATTTTTAATTGTGAATGACTCCAGGAGGCCAAAAAACAAATCAAAAAAGTAGCCCATAGTTAATTTGTCTCATCATTGCATGTTATTTATTGTCAGAATATTTCTAAAAACTATAGTTCCCTGAGGTTTTATAGAAGTTTAAATGAATTCCTTATCTTACATAGAATATTAAGTTTAATAAGAAAAAATATTCTCCTCGTATTCCTTTTAAAAAGCTTTCCTTGCAAGAAAGGACCCAATCAGAGCCGGTGGGTGTGAAAGAAGAAATCAAAGGAATAAAACAAAACACTAAGAAAAATGGCAAATGGAAAAGAAGAGGAAAAGAGGTCAACAGCAAAAGTTGTCCTATTTATTTTCCATTTACTGTTTTATAAAAAATGATAATTTAAGGTTGTTGAGATTTCTACCCCCCTCCACAAATGTAATCCATGATTTTTTGTTTCTATAACCACTGCTGCAACCAGTTCTCCATCACTATTAAGAAGCAGAAAATCGGGGCGGCTAGGTGGCGCAGTGAGTAAGAGCACTGGCCTCGGAGTTGGGATGACCCGAGATCGAATCTGGCCTCAGAAAATGAGCACCCACACACAAATAATGACTGGCCTTGTAACCTTGAGCAAGTTACTTAACCCCAGTTGCTTAAAAAAAAAGATAAGAAAAAAAGAAGCAGAAAATGGAGTCAATCTTCCCATTGTGGAGTTCGTTCAATGAGTGAGATGATTCTGTGTTCTGTAACCAGGCTTGGCTAATTGGTTGCTTTTGGTATGTTTGGGGTAGCCTGTAGTTTAATCTTTCTAAATACCTCTGTTACCAAATATTGAATACACATGTGAACAAATACATTTGATTGGCAAATGTGTAATACATTCAGTTATTACTAATATGACATTGAAGAGCTAGCAATTTAAGAAGAGTCTTTTGAATTATGGAGGGGTCCCCACCTAATGATAGGAACTCTGCAATAAAATGTCATAGGGGGAAAGTCTCATTAATCTTTTCATTAAATGTTTACATTGAAATTGATTATGAGATGTGGGAGACACACTGTGACAGGACTGCACAGCACAGCATACCCACATTAAAGAAGGCACCATGCTCTATGAACAAAGCATAGCTTCAGTAGCCCAAAAGAAATGTAAATTGCACAAAATTAGAAACATCTTACTTCAAATGTTCAGATGGACTATTTGTATCTAACTTGTAGTAAAGACTTTTAAACTCATATTGGTCCAATCAGTCACAGTCAATCACACTGTAACTTGATCCCAACTTGGTGATGTCATTTTGGTCCTCCTGGAGAATGAAGAACAGCCAAAGTGTTTATTGATCTCCTTCCTCAGTATTAGCGTTATTTTATGTAGTAGGAATCTAGAAAAAAACACGCAAAAGATAGACTCAACCCTCAAGAATATTTGTAGACTAGTTGGGGAGATAAGATATGCCTACATGAAATATGCATATATAATACATAATCATATTTATTTATGTATGTGTATTTATATTATATATGTATTTATTTATGCATTATTTATTGTGATATTATGCCCATCAAGAAAAGAAAAATAAAATTAAGAGGAGTATTATGTACCTTAATGTTAAAGAAGAAGAAATAAATACCATTCAAGCATGGTAGAGGAATGGCTACCATTAGGGCAATGATTACCATTATTAGCTACAGTGACAACCATTGTCTAGCAGTGCTATAGTAGTGTACTCTCTTGGGATTGAGCTGACTTCATATATATGACCCTAGATCTAGGGACATTTTTAGAATGAGAGGACAAGTGCCACAGTTCTCTGGGCCTAGCACTAATCCTGTTATTACACCATGATTTAATACCTTGTCATTTATAGCCAAAATTAGCCACAAGGAAAGGGTTATGGTAAGCTTCAGTTGTAGATTTAATATGCTCCATTAAGCTGGACACATAATAAATGTTCAATAAATGCTTGTTGATTGATGGGCTATGTGAGACATAAATGGCTGATGAATTCCATTGGAAATGAAACTTTCTGCATAAAATGTAATCAGAGACAAGGTATTGAAAAGAACTTAAAGAATACGTATTTACAAAAGAACTGGCCAAGTCATTTAACCTCAATTACCTTGTCTTTCCCCCTACAAAAAAGAAAACAAAACAAAACAAACAAAAACTATGTATATGTCTATTGTTATTGACAGCCAAAAGCAGAAACAAGGAATCAGACACAGGATTTAAAAAACATGCAATCAGAAAATACCAATATAAAATCTCAGAATCTTAAAGACCTTGGGGGTCATTTATTCCAACTTAAACACTTTGTGTCATAATCAGCTGGTCATTCAGCCTTTGCCTGAAGACTGCTAATTAAAAGGAGCATGTTTCATCTTAATAATATGTGTTCTGTTTTTAAAATTTAAATTTTTATATGAAAATTGTCCTTTTCTTCCCACCTATCCTCCTGCTTTGAAAAATAAAGAAAAATACAACCTTAGTAACAAATATGCATTGTCAAGCAAAACAAATTAGTAGCCTCCAAAAAAGTAAAGTCTCAATCTGTCCCTTGAGTCTATCACCCTTTGAGTGGGAGTTGTCATGTTTCATTACGAGTTCTCTGTAATTGTAGTTGGTCATTGCATTGATCAACATTTTTCAATTTTTTTTTAAAGCAATTGGGGTTAAGTAACTTGCTCAAGGTTACAGGGCTAGTCATTATCTGTGTGTGGGTGCTCATTTTCTGAGGCCGGATTCAATCCCGAGTCATCCCAACTCTGAGGCCGGAGCTCTTACTCACTGCGCCACCTAGCCGCCCCTACATTTTTCAATTTTTCAAAGTCTGTTTTTGTATTTCTAATATTGATTTGGTATAAATTGTTCACCTGGTACTCTTCGTTTCATACAATTCTTTTTCAGTTTTCTTTTAAATTTCACCAGTACAATTTTTAATTCTGTATTTGCCTCCATTCTATTCTTTTCTGCTTTTTCTCCATTCCCTTTTTATGAAGAAGAGAATGGTGAAAGAGGAGTGTGCTCAATACGAGTGCTCTAGGCTTAATGCAATCTACTTCTGCTTCTTTTCCCCTGTTTTCTTTCCCTCTGTCAGAGACCAATGACAGGTACTTATCCTTTTTTGCTTGCATTTTAAACTTCTCTTTGTAATCCACCCTTTGTAGTTACAGACATTTTGCTTAAGACCAAGCGTTAGTTTCAGCTTTAGCTCCTGAATTTTGACATTAGGCCTAGATTCTGCCAATTTCTGGAGGGAATATGTAGGCCGTGTTTCCTACCATTTCAAATTCTTCTTGGTCCTGCTGCTGCTTCTACTTCTCTGGTATCAAGTGTTATATGACACTGGAATTTCAGGTAGAGCTCTCTTAAGCTACTATCCCTCTTTTCCTCTTCTTTTCCATCTTCCCTTTCCATCCTGTTTTCCTCTTAAGAGGAACATATTTTGGCACCCAATCCTATGTATGTATTCTGCCCTCCTTTGAAACCAGGTCATATGAAATGGAGGATTAAATGTCACACCCCTCCAACCCCATTTTCTTTTTTGTGTAATCTTTTAATTACACACCCCAACTGTGTGAGATTTCTCCCACCTTTTCTTTACTTTCACTCACCTGAAATATCCTTTTTTCCCCTTTCTTTCCTTTCTTCTTTTAAGATCATCAAAACACATCATCGTTTTCAAGTCCTCTAACTTATTTGGTTCCCTCTATGAACCCTGATGATAATATGGTTCTCAAAGGACACATGTATCATCTCCCCATATTAGAGTGCAAAAAAAAAAATCATTCTTGTTTAAGCCTTTATGCTTGCTCACTTATATTTGCCTTTTAGGTTTCTTTTGACTCCCGTGATCATAGGCTAAAGTTTTTTACACAGCTCTTATCTTTTTTATCAAGAATGTTTGGACCTGTTCTATTTCACTAAAGGTACCTTTGTTCCCCTGTATAATTATACTCTGGCTGGGTAAGTAAACCAATTTATTTTACCTTCTGGAATATCATACTATAAGCTCTCAGTTCTTCTAACATAGTAAGTAATAAATCTTGGGGTGAGCCTGTTTCTGCTCAGTGCTTAAATTCCTGCAGCTTATAATATTTTTTCTTTTACATGGAAACTCTGAATTTTAACTATAATGTTTCTGGGAGTTTTTATTTGTGATTTCTTTCAGCAAGTGGCCAGTAGTTTCTTTCTATTTGTACTTTACATTTGGTCTAAGAGATATGGACAGTTCTGTAGTTTCTTCAAATATGATATATAGGCCTTTTTTTTTTGGAGGTGGAGATCGTGGTTTCCAGATTGTTCAATGATTCTTAAATTATATCTCGTTATCTTTTTTTTTTCTCCAAGGGTAGTTGTTTTTCACATGCGATATCTTTTCTTCTGTTTTTCAGTCTGACTTTGTTTTAAAATTTTTTGTCTCATGAAGTCATTAACTTTTATTCTGTCCATTCTAATTGTGTACCAAAGCTTTTAATTTTTTTCCCATTCTCTTGTATATGTCTCATTTCCCCCCAATTTTTCCTTAGTTCACTTATTTAATTTTTTTCATTCATTATAATGTTGTCAGTTCATTTATTTGATCATTTTCTGATTTTTACTTTAAAAAACCTTGCTTTATCTATATAAGGAATCTTAGTTGAAATAGTGCCCACACTGTTTTTCGTTATATTTTGCTTGTGTGTTTTTTGGAGTCACTTTCTTCTATGTTTCTGTCTTGTATATCCTTGTCATCATAATGATGGGATTGCTTTTTTTGTTTGCTTTTGTTTGCTCATTCTTCCAGTCTTAGTTTCTGACCTTGAACTTTATGTTAGGGCCAAACTTGGTGCACTTTTAGAAGGAATTTCCAGGCCATGTTTGTTCCTAGTATATGACTTTTGTATTCTCCTGCTGTTTCTTTTGTGGTATTGAGTATTATGTTATACCAGGATCTCAGGGATAGCTCAGGCTGAGAACATGAAAGCTTTCAGAGTGGTCTGACCAGGGTAAATCTGAGTGCTGCCTTTTTTTTTAATCTAAGCTTAGCAAGTTCTTGACCTATTTTCTATCTGATCAACACAACAGTGGTCTTGCCTCTGATGAGAGTTTCAGTAGACTGCTGTTGGCCTCAGTCACTATCAGCTTCCTAGAAATCTTTGCAGGTTCTGAGTGATAAATCTGTAAGCTTTCCTTTTGTCTGATTTTCCTGCCCTAAACGATAAAGGCTTCCTTATAAAGGCTTCTGATTGGGATAGAGGCTGGATCTGAAGACCACATGCTATTCTTGGATTCAGAGCCACACAGCTGCTGCTTGGTTGTGTATTTGCTCCTTATCTAGTACACAGCCTAGGTCTTACAAATTTTCCTTGCCCTGGTCCTCCACTCCTAGGAACAGGTACCCTTCTTAGGCTGTCTTGCATTCATGACTCATCAGTGGGTAGTGACAGAAATGACACTTAGCAACTGTTCATGTTCCTATACAAAGTCAGACCCCTTTGTACAGGTTTGTCTTTTTGCCCTGGGGCATACCTGAGGAAAGAATTCCACTTTTAGAGAGTTTAATTGTTAAGAAATTTTTCCTGACATTATATCCAACTTTACTTTTCAGAAATTTTCACTCTATTGTATTCAGTTCTTCACTTTAGGATCAAGCAGAATAAGTGTAATGCCTCTTCCAGGTGACAGTCCATCAAATACTTGAAAACAGCTGTCATATTTGCCACACACACCCATCCCCTAGTCCTTTCTGGGCTTATTATCCCTTGTCACTTCAACTACTTCTCATATGGAGTCATCTCAAGACCCTTCCCAATCCTGGACATTCCGCAGATGATAAATATCCTTCCTAGGATATGATGCCAAGAACTGAACACAACACTCAAGATATGATCTGACTAGGAAAGATTAGAGGCAGGACTATACCCCTTCCTTCTTCTGAACACTCTGCATCTCTTAATGGAACCTAAAATTTCATTACCAGCATATTTATAGTTACTGTAGGCAATGTGAATACTGCATTGTTGATACACCTTTAAAGTCCCCATCCCCTAAAGTATAAGAGCTGTGTGTCAAGAAAAATTTACATCACTTATCTAAGAAAGGAAAAATAGTAAAATCTCAGTGATTTGGACTAAAAATGAAAAAAAAAACAGTCTGAATTGGGGAAAAGTTCAATTTGTAGAATTCTAAATGTGAATTTATTACTTGAGGAGCAGTATGGTAGACTTGAAAAAACACTGGTTTGGAGTTAGAGGATGGAGTTTGAAGTACAACTTTAATGCATAAAATTTATGTAACAAACCACTTAACTGGGTTTCAAGTATATCTATAAAATGGGAATACTATTGTCTATACTAACCACCACATATTGCTGTGAAGAAAGAAAAAAAAAGCAACAAATGAATGTGAGTTAATGTTATTAGTATTTAGAATCAGAACAACTGACTACAATCCTAACTGTCAAGTTTAACCCCCACATTTTACAAATGAGAAAACTGAGTCACTAAGGTCTTTTAGGCTCCAAACTTTTCTGAGTCACTAAGATCTTTCAGACTCCCCATTCCACTATCCCTCTTATTCTACCTAGATAACCTTGAATAGCGCACTAAGAGCCTTAGTTTCAATTTTTAATTCATGTGTGTATAAATATATATATATATAATATAATTAAACATAATAAATATTTATAATTAAAATATATAAAATATATTCAAAGACTAGACAATCTCCAAGAGCCTATACTACTATAAATCCTATGAATATGCTTCCAAGTATATGCACTACATCTTTCTCTTTTACCCTTCCCCACTTTGAGGCATGCTCTGCCAGCCTTGCAGAAATTTGGGGTGTGCTTTCCTGTAGGCATTAATTCAATGTGCCTACTCCAGAGCATGCAAACTATTCTCAGTCTCTTTCCAACTCAAAAGTGGAGGCTTAGTGAGGCTTCTTGTTATGAATGACTGAGATCCTGGCATTGTAGAATGGTCCAGAGTCTTATGACTGGCTAAGAACCAGAAGGACCAATGATAAACAAGACAATGAGCCAGAATTGAATGTACATTAAAAAAAAGGTTCAAGCAGAGAAGCTTTCTTCTCTTTCCTGGATGTTTTTGAATGAGGAAGCCTGCTGTGTTCCCTCACCATTACCTGTGAATGCATGGCCCCTCTATGTCTTGTTTGTTCTTTCCTGATCTTAAATGATTGAACATCCTGCGAATGAAGACAGGTAAACCCTGAGACCAAGAAATTAATCTGTCTTTCCAGCTTCAACTGACAATAACAGCCCAGAACTAGTGGAAGGAGCATCTAAGTCTAATGAGGAGCCAATCTCAAAGCCTACTGACCTGCTTAACCCAACCCACAAGTGTGATCCATATGTCAAGACATCATAGCCTGGAAGGAACCAACCCAGTAAAACATGAGAGCTCCTTGACTACTACAGAGAGTGCTACTAAAAATGAACTTGTGGAGGACTACTCTAAGACAGAAAAGGGCTCATAGGACTAGGAGTCATAAGCTACCTATCAACCTTGTGTATTCTCTATATGTGTGTCTGACCTCCTACATTCTTATTATTTGAGCTCACTATATCTATCCCCAGCCTATGTGTATATACAGAAAGGATAGTATACCTCTGGTTTAGTGAATGTTTTATAACTTCTGTCTTTGCTCTACATTCTCATTAAATATTCTCTTGCAAAAGCTAATTGATGTCAATTGGTTGATTGATATTGAGGGATATAGCAGTGAGGGATCATGAGCAACAATATTAGAAACTTCTCTATCACTTCATGGTTTCTCATTGATACAACCCTGAGGGGAGAGAAATAGTTAATTACCCTGTGGAGACCCAAATCACTTGTACAGGCAGGAATTCGGGACGTAAACTGAGATGGGGTTCTATATGGCTTGAATTATACCATTCAAATAATAGATCATACATAGGTATAAGATTTTTTTAATTGCCTAGTTTTAGTCCTTAGGAGGTTTGCTTTAATGAATGGAGAATAATGGTTTGTAATTAGCATATCTATTGTCTGTACACAAATGTTTCAAGGTTATGAGGTGCTTGAATAGTTTATGATTTTAAGCAGGGTAAATTATTGTAATCTTCCAAAATTTTATTTGCTTTTGTAAATCTTTTTCTTCTCATAAATATTAACAGCCCAGTAATCTTTGAATTTTCACGATTCTCAATTAGTGGGAAGCAAATCAATGATTTTTTTTTTTGGTTCTATGGATAAAAATGTACTATAAATGTCTTTTTTTTTTTTTTTTGCTTTTTGGAGGGCAATTGCACAAGGTCACACGGCTAAGTTTTTGTTTGTGTGTATTAAGTGTCTGAGGCCAGATCTGAACTCAGGTCCTTCTGACTCCAGGCCTGGCACTCTACTCACTGCGACACCTAGCCACCTAGCCACCCCCCCTATAAATTTCTTAAAAGCAGTATAGTGTAGTGAAAGGAGAATTCAACCTAGAGATAATGTCCCTTCTTGGACTAATTCATTCATTGTGTGACCATGGTAAAGCCTCTTTCCCTCCCTGAGGCTTAGTTTCCTCATCTGTAAAATGAGTGTGTTAGATTACATAAACTCTCCAATATCTTCCAGATCTATGTGGCATTAAGTACGTACGTACGTATGTATGTATGTATGTATCTATCTATCTATCTTGATATATCTATATGTATGTATATGTGCATTACTATAAAAGATATATATTTTTATTATTGATATAGAGGGACAAGAGGAAAATATAGCTCACAAAAAAGCAGCAATAAAATGTGTCCATGTTTGAAAATGTTGTTTGTAGCCTCCACTAGTGACTTCCATATTCAATTTCCTTACTTTATACTTCTTAACAGATTTTTTTTCTAATGCCCCACATTACCAGTTTAGCCAGCTGACTGCAAATCAAACTGTATTCTCTTTGCTTCCAGCCAACAACACTAAAAATAAAAATTCTGAAGTTCAAATTTTGCTGACAGTTTTACACATGATACATGAGGCAGAGTAGAATGCCTCCTACTTCTTCTCCCAGTATGAAGGGCTCTGCGATATTGAGAGCAAGGGCAATCTTTGTTTCCAGGCTAACAAAGCAAATAGTGATGGGAAGTACTACAGAACACAAAGGTAGTGGTTGAAACGTTGGACACCAGTTTTGGTCTTATCAGTCTTTCTCAATGTTTATGGAAAAATAAAAGATTTGAGTGGGTCTTCAAACCTGAAACTTCCATGTCTTGTTTAATTTAAGGCATGGGAAAATCTTATTAGAATATCCTGTTTTATTTGCATTAACCCATTAATTGTCTTTCATATAGATGAGTTTATTAGATTAGTCACATTCCAAGAAAGAATTCATTAATAGGAAACAATCAGCAAGCATTTATTAAGTACTTACAATGTGGTAGATGCTATGAGTACAAAGATGAAAATAAAGCAGTCTGAACTTTCAGAAAGTTTCTATTCTGTAGGTTAGAACAAAGTTTCTATTCTGTAGGTTAGAACATGAGATAGGCAAGTTGCTTTTTTAAATTGTTCTATTTTAAGGAGATAAGATCAGGAAAGGTTTAGAGCATTTGATTTAGGGAGATCCATGGGTAAGATACCATCATGTGGGAATTCTGGTCTTCTATGGGCAACTTAAGGATACTGATTATCCCTCCCAAAATTGTAGATCCCCAAAAAGGCAAAGATAATGACAGTAAGTGATGCTAAGGATGAATTTTGCCTCCTTGATAATAGAACTTAACCTGACCCTGCCCTGCATTCATTAAAACATGCCTTTTGGGAGCCAAGATGGCAGAGCAGAAGCATAAACATGGCATGGGCTCCAGCTCCCCACCATTTCCAATACATGTAAAAAAATGACTCTAAACAAACTTTAGAGCTACAGAGCCAAGAAAGAGATCGAGAGAAACAAATCTCCTACTGAAGGCAGCCTGGCAGCCTGACAGGAAGCCTCAACACTGAGCTGAGAGTCAAACACAGTCCCATGTGAGCTGCAGAGTTCTGGCCCTGAAGGGCCCTCAACCAGCAGCGACAAGAGCAGACTTCAGGAGAGTGAATCAACAGTTGCTGTAGAGGTTTCCAGACTTCTCAACCCATAAACACCAAAGACAAAGTAAAAGGTCAGTGTGGAAATCTGTCGAAACAGGGGGGACTGAAGAGTGCAGTCTGGCCCCTACCCCTGGTTTGAGAAGCTACAGAGGTGTGGCAGCTGCCCCATATGTTCTGCCTCAGGAGCTCCTGGCCTACAGATCATAGGGGGACCAACCAACCATTCAGAGGGTAATTGCTTTTGCTTTAACCTGCTTGGATCTGGATCACAGTCTTGGGTGGTGGTCCTAGGGTGTGTGGCCAATCATCCAGAGCTTGTGAGGTCTGTAGATAGCTCCAGTAGCTGCAAAAACACTAGCAATTCTGGAAAAAGCTCTCTCCATTCTGGAAGCAGAGTTATACCATGGCAAAGAGCTCAAAAGTCAAGTAATTGGCTGGCAATATGAGCAAGCAATGGAAGGACAAATACATCATAGAATCCTTGTCTGGAGACAAAAAGGATCAACACATGAAGTGGGAGGAAGACAGTGAAGTAAAAACTCCTGCATCAAAAACCTCCAAGAAAAGTATGAATTGGTTACAGGCAATGGAAGAGGTCAAGAAGGATTTTTAAAATCAAGTAAGAGAAATAGAAGAAAAATTGGGAAGAGAAATGAGAATAATGCAAGGAAATCATGAAAAGCAAGTCAACAGCCTACTGAAGGGGACCCAAAAATACACTGAAGAAAATAACACCTTAAAAAGTAAACTAACTCAAAAGCAAAAGAGGCCCAAAAAGCCAGTGAGGAGAAGAATGCCTTAAAAACCTGAAATTGCCAGATGGAAATGGAATTTCAAAAACTCATTGAAAGGAATAACTCCTTCAAAATTAGATTGGAGCAATTAGAAGCTAATGACTTTATGAGAAATTAAGATACTATAAAACAGATCCAAAAAAATGAAAACATAGGAGGCAATGTGAAATATCTCATTGAAAAACCACTGACCTGGAAAATAGATCCAAGAGAGGGAATTTAAAAATTATTGGACTACCTGAAAGCCATGTTTAAAAAAAAGAGCCTAGACACCATCTTTCAAGAAATCATCAAGCAAAATTGCTCTGATATTCTAGAACCAAAGGGCAAAATAGAAATTGAAAGAATTCAATGCTTGCCTCTTGAAAATGATACCAAAAATAAAACTCCAAGGAATATATATATATATATATATATATATATATATATATATATATATATATATATATATATATATATATTTGCCTTTTGGAGGGGAGAGGGCAGTGCAATTGGGGTTAAGTGACTTGCCCAAGGTCACACAACTAGTAAGTGTTAAGTGTCTGAGGCCAGATTTGAATTCAGATCCGCCTGACTCCAGGGCTGGTGCTCAATTCACTGAACTACCCACCCCCCTCCAACCCTCCCTCCAAACTCCTAGGAATTTAATAGCCAAATGCCAGAGTTCCCAGGTCAAGGAGAAAATACTACAAGCAGTCAGGAAGAAACAATTTGAGTATTGTGGAAACACAATCAGAATAACACCAGACCTAGCAGCTTCTACATTAAGGGATCGAAGGGCTTGGAATATGATATTCCAGAGGTCAAAGGAGCTAGGACTAAAACAAAGAATCACCTACCCAGCAAAATTAAGTATAATGCTTCAGGAGAAAATATGGTCATTCAATGAAATAGAGGATTTTCAAGAATTATTGATGAAAAAAACAGAGCTGAACAGAAAATTTGACTTTCAAATACAAGAAGCAAGAGAAGCATGAGAAGGTCAACAGGAAAAAGAAATCATAAGAACTCATTAAAGTTGAACTATTTACATTCCTACATGGAAAAACTATAATTGTAACTTATAAGAATTTTCTCAGTATGAGGATAGTTGAAGGGAATATATATGTGTGTATACATATATACACACATATACGCATGTATAGGAGGGTGTATGTGTATACAAATACATATATATATATATATTTATATAAATTTATATATTTATATTGATTGTGGGCATATATTTTTTCTTGTATACATAGACAGAAGGCACAGGATGAGTTGAATATGAAAGGATAATATCTAAAAAATGAAATTAAGAGGTGAGAGAAGAATTAATTAGGAGAAGGAGAAAGGAAGAGATAGATTAGGGTAAATTATCTCCTATTAAAGAGGCAAGAGAAAACTCTTACAATGGAGGGGAAGAGCAGGAAGGTGAAAAGGAATGGGACAACCTTATTCTCACTGAATTTGGTTTGAGGAGGGAATAACATACATACTCAAATGGGTATCTTACCCTACAGGAAAATAGGGGGGAAGGGGATAAAAGGGGGGATAAAAGAAATGAGGGCAGATTGGGGGAGAGGGTAGTTAGAAGCAAACATTTTTGAAAAGGGATAGGGTCAAAGGGGAAAATTGAATAAGTGAGGGGCAGGATAGAATGGAGGGAAATATAGTTAGTCTTTCACAAGATAACTACTGTGGAAATGATTTGGGTAACTATACATGTTATAACCTATATTGAATTGCTTATCTTCCCAGGGCAGGTGAGTGAGGAGGGAAGAAGGGAAAAAATCTGGAATACAAAGTTTTAAAAACAAGTGTTTGAAAAAAAAATTTTACATGCAACTGGGAAATAAGATATACAGGCAGTGAGGTATAGAAACCCATCTTGCCCTACTAGAAAGGATGGGAGAGGATATGAGAGAACAGATTGGGCAAAGTGGTATTCAGGAGGCTTGCTATTGTGGGGTGGGGGTAGGGGAAAGATGGGGAAAATGTAACTCAAAATCTTGTTGAAATGAATGTTGAAACTAAAAATAAATAAATAAATATATTTTTTTAAAACATGCCTTTCCTCAAATAAATATAAATAATAATTGTGCATAAAACTCAAATAAATGTATAAAACAAAGTTTAAAAATGAAGTCCCTAGACTCTTTGCCTTTGACAAGGTTGAATCAAAAGAGTTAAAAAACAAACAGGCAAAGAGTATTAATGTGGTGTAATGGATAGGAACCACTACTGGGCAAATACAATTTACCCCCAAAGAGAGCAAAAACAAAGGGAAAGGCTAGAAGTCCAAAAAATATTTTTATAACTGTAACATTTGTGTCATGAAAAAGAAAAAAAAACCAACCCTGTAAACAGAGTAAGAGCTGCTCAGTTGGTATGTAGCTACATAAATTGTGGAATACAAATGTAAAGGAATATTGTCATTTAAAAAAGGAACAAGTATGAGGATTTTATAGAAATTGAGACTTGTATGAACACAGGCACAACAAGGGAAGCAAAACAAGACAGTGAAAGTCCCACTAGCCATGACAATATAAAGGAAAACAACATTAAAAAATACCAGAATTCAGATTGCTGTAATGGCCAATCTTGATATTCCAGAGGACTGACAATGAATATAATTTCCTTCTCTTCATAGCAAGGTGATGACCTATCCAAAATGCTGCATACTTTGTTAGACACGGTAAATTTATTGGAGTTGTTTATTTTGCTTTGCCATTTCTTTTTGTTAAAAGGTAAGGTACTGGGTTGTGTGATTGGAAAGTGAATAGTGCTATAAAAAAAAAAAAACAAATTAAAGAAACAATATCCTCCACCACCAAAGTCATGGAGAGGGCTTAGTTAATGCAGAGTTTTAAAGTTCATTAACATATGTTGTATTCCATTTTTTGTTGTTATTGTTGTTGTTGTTGTTTTTGAGTAGAATACATTGTATGATATAGACCATTAACGGAAATATTTAGCCCTACATGAATTTTACTGGATGAATAGTGTAATTTATAGAACACCATCTGTAAGATCTGTAATTGTCTAAAATAATGTCTCTTATTTTGTTTAAATTTTATATGAGAATTCACAGAAATTTGTTGTTGATATGGACAATAACAACAACAACAACAAAACAACTCTGTTGATAGCTTCAGGGGAGAGTCATTATAGCACTTAAAAGTCTTGCATCCAGAGAAAGTAATTGGTTGGGATCTTCCTTTCCTACTCCCATCTCACTCCGCCTCTGTCCCCTGCAGGTTTAGGAGAATGGTAATGGTCTGAAGGCAGACAAGCCTTAGAGTCTTCGCTTGCAGAACTAAGAAATAGCTGCATCTGGCAAAGAGAATTAAAGCTAAGATTCACTTCAGGGAAGGGGGGTAATCTGCCAGAGAGAATCTTGATATTCTGCTTATTGGCTGTGCAACCAAGATTGTCAAAGAAACTCCATGGACACTATGCCTCAGGTTCAACACTAGGTGGGAATAGCAAAATGAAAGAAACAAGGGGGGGTTGGGGGGAAAATGAGGGAGAGAAAGAGAAAGAGAAAGAGAGAGAGGAGGGGAGAGAGAGGGAGAGAGAGGGAGAGAGAGGGAGGGAGAGGGAGGGAGGGGGAGAGAGAGAGAGAGAGAGAGAGAGAGAGAGAGAGAGAGAGAGAGAGAGAGAGAGAGATTCCTGAAAAGTACTTGGGTTTTCCTTCATTCTCTGACACAAAGTTTACATGTGAAAAGTGAGATTTATTTCTCTAGCTTGGTTTATATGTCTTAATTAAGTGTTTAAATCGTTTAACCCATTTGTCACACAGTTGATCGACTGGACTGTGTGGTCATTTAAATCATTTATGAAAACATCTCAAAATAGTAACATAACTCTGCTTGTGTCTCCTTTTGCACTTTGTATCATTCAAAATATATTTTCTGGTCACACAGAATAAGAAGTGGGAAATTACAGAAAGCCAGCTTGGATCATGAAGAACAGGCCATATCTGAATAGTCTCCCTTATTTGACAGGGCTGCTGGATCATGACTTGTTTAGCTATTCTCCAATAAAACAATAGTCACTCACTTTTAAATATTTGCTGTTATGAAAAGAGCAGCTCTAATTTTATTTTTAAAAAAGGCTTATTGCTGTTTCATTATTGTTCTCTTGTTGTAATACGAAACAACTAAGTAAACTAGCAATTCTATGACCTCATCTGAAAATTCATGATCATTCAACACCTGTGGTCCTTCCCCAACCTTTATATTTTCAGTGTTTTTTTGAAATTAACAAATATATTTAAATATATTTTATTAACCTCCCATTTTCACATCACTGATGTTACCAGATCCCTGATAACAAAATTGCATGTAAAGCTAACCTAATCCCTTTATTGTTGTTGGGTTTATCCTTTGTTTTCAAGGAGGATGATGGCATCAGGGAAATGATGACATGACTTGCAGTTGACTTTGATTTAAGTGAGGGAGGACTGTGCAAGGTAATCGGCCTCACTTTCTTCTCCAGAACCAAGAATATAAATATGCCTCATTCTGAACCTCCAACATTCATTACCTTTCCGTCAGGAGGTGGATACCATGTTTCATTAGTGATCCCCTGGAATTGTGGATGGTAACTACATTGATCATAATTCTTAGCTTTTGGGTTCAAATGTAGACTTTTATAGTATTTAAAAGGGTATTTATATATAAAATATGCATATAAGGTAAGTTTATTGTTCTGCTTTGTCAAGGAACTTCATCTACTATTAACCAAATGGTTTTGCATATTTTGTTTTGTTTTTAATGTTCTTATAGTATTTGTTTTCCTAATGTTGACATTTCCTTGCTTGCCTGTTATAAATCTACCTTGTACATGGTGAATAACTTTTTGTTGGAATAGCAGATTTTTGTCAGTTATATCATTTAAAAAAATGAATACATGTTTATTAATTATATTGATCTTTAGTTCTCCTTGTTTGATTTATTCTTCCTTGATTTAGCTAGTAAGACAATATTGTCACATAAAAGAAGTTTGGTTGTATTTTTTCTCAATTTTTGATAATAATGTTTGGAATATACATATACATACTTTCCCCATTCATAAGATAATGAAGATCTTTCTAATATAAGAAATTACTTTTATTTTTCAAGAAATATTTTATAGCAATATTCTATTCCTCCTACTATCTATTCCATTAAGTAACTTATAAAAAAAAAACTTTAACAGTAAAGTCATACCTGCTTAATTCAGAAAAATAATTTCCCATATTAGCCACACTTAAAAATTGTATTTCCCTTTTTAACCTTTAAGTTCATCCCCTCTCTCCAGAGGTGAGTGGTATGTTTTATCTTCATTCTTCTAGTCTTATGATCCTCAAGTTTTCCAAAGTTGTTTCTCTCTATATTGTTATCATTGATTACATTATTCTCCTATCAGTGCTAACTTTGCCCTGCATTAATTCATAGAGGTTTTCTCAGTTTCCTCTAAAATTGTCCATTGCACAGGTCCAAATTTTATTCCAGGATGACTCGAATAATTCAGTTTCACCAGCAGTGCATTAGTGCACCTGGTTTTCCATAGCCCCTCCAACATTTAGCATTTTCCTTTTTTGTCCTCTTTACCAATCTGATAGGTGTGACATAGAACTCCAAAGTTGTTTGATTTGCATTTCACTAGTAATTAGTGGTTTAGAACTTTTTATTGCTCTTGATGGAATGAATTTTTTCCTTTGAAAACTGCTTTTTAAATTTGCTTTTCTAATATTTACTTTCCATCTATAGCTCTGCTTGACTCCAAAACTCCAAAAAACATGTCCTTCCTAGAATAAGCTGATCACCTGAAATCTCATCATTCTACTGTTTACCTCTGCCTTGGGCTGTCTATCCTTCTCCAACTCCCTCAACTTCCACTCCCCTCTGATTGGAGGGCTGGAGGATAGAGCACTAAACTGCTCCAGAAGCTTTCCATTGTAAAGGTCAGGATCTGATAAGATTCTCCCTCACCTTACAGGATACTCCCCGGTATACCTCACCTCTTTCCAGATTCCTTTTAGTTGTGTACCCAGGGCTTACTATATAATATCTATTGAAATATTGAATCGAAAACCTTTTAAATTTTATGTAATGAAATTTGACCATTTTATCTTTTGTGAACCTATCACAATGCATTTTTTTTTGGTTTTTGCTTATCATATTTATGATCTGGTATCATTTGGCAATATAACTATGTACTAATAATATTAAATACCTGCATATATATGACACTTTAAGATTTGTAGAATACTTTCTAAACGTTATGTAATTTTATCCTTATAGCAACCCTGGAAAGTAAATGCTATTATTATTCAAATTTTATAGATGAGGAAACCATTTCCATAAACAAATCTGTATGACTCTGATACTTGTTCAACATAGTTATGTTCCATTTTATGGTTCTAAAGATGTTTGTATTATGTAGGTGTGAAATGCTTTAAACATATTGTTCTTTCCAATGAATTTTTATTGTAGCATGCCAGTCAGTCTCTTGATATATCCATCCATAGCATTCTCCTTCATGGCATTTTTCTAAATGCCTCTTGCCTAGAAGAGATGAATTTTTTTTAAAGTATTCATTCATTGGCTCATTTTCACCTTCTGATTCAAGTTCAAAGTATTCATTTTCTATCATTTCCTAGTGCACTTTAATAATTTTCCACTTATTGAATCCAGATGACATTTTGATATCATTGAAAAAAATCTCCAAGGGAAAGAGGGAACTAATTTTTGTCCCCAGTGAAGTCATATAGTCTATGTACATCGAATAATTAATGAAATGTGTTGCTTCATAACCAAGTTCTTTTTAGGAGAGAGCTTCATGGATTTAAAACTAGATGGAACCATAACGGCTCTAAAATACCCCCTGAAAAATGCCTAGTTTTAAATCAGTCATTCTTGACATTGTGTTGGTGGTAAGATTAAAATAGAGGTATTTTTTTGCATGGAATTATTATTATTATCTCCCCAATGGTATGACATTGCAGAATATCCCACAGTGATGATAGGATTCTTTAGGGACTTTAAATTTAGCAACCAAATTATTCTTTCAGAAGGTTACAGCAAATTGGCACAAGAACCTTAGGAGATGCTACCTATGTTACAATGCTAAAGAGATTTATAATTTTTTAGTAACTAGTCAGTCCCAAGATTGACTATTTTTGTCTAATAAAACTCTACGTATACTCAATTTATATAGGCATATCTGACTGGATCAGGCCAGAATGTATGGATAGTTGTACTGCTTGTAAATCGTCTAGATAAGCAGTTAATTGAAGTATATAGTGAATCTTCAGAAGTAATGGGGCTCTCACCTAAATCACATTAAGGTGGACTGTTACAGATTGGATTTTAATCAGTTTTGTAGTTCTATTTGTTCTGTTGTGGTGAGCAAAAGGTGAAATGACTGAGGCAACAAAAGTTTGAGCTTCCAAGTATATTGATTTATTAAGCAGTTCATGTCAATTGCAAAACATATCAGAACCAGGCCTTCTTCAGGTTGTCACTAGGTCCTGAATATATGGGGAGATAGATTTTTGTCTTATAAATAATTAATCAAATAAGACTATTTTAATTAAAAGAAAATAATTAACCAGTATACAAAATTAGGTAACCTGTTTTTTTTTTTTCATCCGAAGAAAGATTAGGAGGTTTCTGAGTTGGAAGGGGGAGAATGAACAGGTATAATACCCTGAAATAATCAGAAAAAGAGGTGTTCCACTTTCCCAAATGTCTGTATTCAATCAAAAGAACATGGAAGGAATAACTGACTGACCAGTATGGGATCAGATTTTAGGGAAATTATATGGGTTGCTTGAGATGTAGATTTATGAGAAATCTCCTTGCATCTGTCTTCAGATCTTACTGGATTTCTGGTCAACATAACCTAGGTCTTTACTTAAGGGTCTCCAAGCAACAGGTAGAGGTGGTTCAACTTTCCAGCCATGAGGCATTTCATGATTGCACTGTTTGAACAGTGCAATCAAGTTTTCTTACAAGGCAAAAAGTGGACTAGGCTCATAATAGAATAAAAAGGGAACTAAGCTGGTTCTAGAATTGATTCAGAAGATAGAGTCGGTGTGGTTCACTCAGTTCCCACAATTCTCATTATGTAGACTTGAGATTTAGTTAAATTAGTAGAAAGAAGCCTATTGATGACAAGCCCACCTAGTCAATTGTTTTAAAGGGCTGTGGACTGAAGCTGTGATTGCATTGGCATAGGAATTTCCCCAGTGAGGAAATTCCTTCAACAGGTGCAAATTAGCACCTTCTCATCAATATACAGACTTAAGGAGTGGCCTATAGCACAAAGGGGGCAACTATGTGGTACTGTGGATAAGGTGCTGGACTTTGAGTCAGGAAGACTCATCTTCCCAAGTTCAAATTTGGCCTCACATGTTTTACTAGCTGTGTGACCCTGGGCAAGTCACTTAACCCTGTTTGTCTGAATTTTCTCATCTGTAAAATGATCTGGAGAAGGAAATGGCAAACTACTCAAGTATATTTTCCAAGAAAACCTCAAATAGGGTCATAAAGAGTTGGACACAAATGAAAGGACAACAAAAACAACATGGCACTAAGAGATTAAATAAATTTTCCCACAGTCATAAAGCCAGTATGTGTCAGAAATCATTCTTGAACCCAGGTTCTGAATGCCAAATCTGAAGCCAACAATTTATCCATTGTGCTATGTCACCTCTCTCATTTTAAAGGAAGGGGAAATTTTCAAGAAAATAAATGACCTAGGATTATGAAGATAATAGAAACTCAAATTTATATAACATCTTAAGGTTTACAATTGGTGTTTCTTGTAATTACCATGCAAGATGCATAGTAGAATATTCCCAGAATTATTTCCATTTTATAGGTGAAAAAACTGAGGCTCAAAGAAGTGAAATTATGTCAGCAGTAAATATCAGGGCTACAACTTGAACCAAGATCTCCTGTCACCCAAGTTCAGTATATTTTTTATTTCATTTCGTTGTAGATGTGTTCTCTGTGTTAACCTTCAGAATAGAGTAGTGATGGTACAGAAATTTAACACAGCAAGGTATAATTAAGATGTTGCCACTACATGTACTGTATGTAGTAACTGCACTACATGCATTTATATATTCTAGTGCTATATGCATCCGTGAGGATGAGTGAAGTCCATATTATTATCACCTAGTTTTACAAATACCTATTCACTACCAATTTTCCATCAAAACCAATGTGCTGTTACTTCACACTAGCTTCTCTTACTCATTTTTAAAATTGAGTTGGTGGCTTAATTGATATAGTAGGTCTTTCAATAGGCTGCATCAACTAAAAGGACCATTATGTAATAATAAAGGCACAGAAATTAAAATGCTCCAAGATAATTGGGCTTTATTCTCTGTGGAAAGCTACTTTTTTCCATGATTTTTCTTTCATTCTAATTCCTTACCAGTGCTCCTGAAAACTACATTTTAGAAAACAAGTACTGGAAAAAAATTCAATTCAATTTAATTAGATGTTACCATAGTTTACAGCCTCTTCTCCAGTAAACTTGGAATGTCTCCCAACTCATTGGGAAACATGATTGGAAGTACACAATCTGAAAATATATGCACTCCTGCCACATTTAAGCCCCACTGTTTATGGCTTTAAATTATTTAAAAGTAAGTTGACTTACTGGTGGCAGGAACTTAGATTTAGGAAGACCTGACTCCATGAAAATCTATTGGCTATGTGACTTAAGTTCTCAGTGCCCCCTAGCAACTCTTTAAAACTATAGTTACAGAGAAAGAACAGATTTGTTTTGGGAGAAGGAGTTCCCATACCAATGAAATTGGTTAACTATTGGAGTAGTTCCCTTTACCAGTGAAATCACAGGTCTGATTAATGAAACAAAACTAAATTAAATGGAATTAACTCATCACAAAAAGTGGAATAAAATGTGCTGAACCAGAATAAAAGTTACTACAGCAGAGGCAGGTCATAATTAAAAAGATTACTAAAAGAAAAGTAAAATGCTATTATGTATAATCACACACAATGAGTGTATATATATATGTATATATACGTATATATACATATGTGCACATATATAAACATATGTGCACATATGTATATATACGTATATATGTATGTATGTGTGCACATATGTTTGTATACATGTATACAAAATATATTAATACATATGAATTGGATGTTTCATAGACATCTTAACTAAAAATGTCTAAAATTGATCTCATTATCTTTCCCCCACACTACCCTATTACTATGGAGGGTACTGCCTTCTTCCCAATCATCTAGGCTCATAAACTAGGTGTCATTCTCAACTTCTCATTATCACCTCCCAAACTGAACTTACTAATAAAGCCTGATGTTAATTTTTGCCATCATAAAATCTCTCACACATGCCCCTTTTCTTTGACTCTACTACAAAGATAGTGCAAGCCCTTATGACCTTATATCTGGACAACTGCAATAGCTTTCTTGGTCTGTCTACCACAAGTCTCTCCATTCCTGTTCATTCTCCACTCAGCTGTCAGTGATCTTCCTAAAATATAGGTCTGGCCATATCACCCCCGTATTTACCAAAACTCCATTACCTTCCTAACACCTCCACAATACAACATAAAATACCATTTTTGGGCATTCAAGGCCCTTCATAACCTCTTTTCCCCTTCTTATATCTTATATCCGGCACTCTATCCACCCTCCACATACTTTATCTGTAACCAATCCACATCTGTAACCACCCTCCACATACTTTATCTGTAACCAATAACACTGGCCTCTTTGTTACTCCTTTACCAAGACATTCAATCTGTCTCTAGACTCTTGGAATTTTCACTGGCTATCTCCCATGGCTGGCATGCTCTCCCTCTTCATTTCTACTTCCTGCTGTGCTTGTCTACCTTCAAATCCCAGCTTAACCACAAGAAAGTTCTTCTAATCTTCCTTAATTTTAGTGCTTTCCTTCTATTACTCATTTCCTACTTGTCTTATATAGAACTTATTTTTACATAACAGTTTGCATGTTGTTTCCCTCATTAGATTGTGGGCTTATTGAGAGGTGGAGCTGTCTTTTTGCCTTTCTTTATTATCCCAGTGCTTATCTCAGTGTTTGGCACACAGTAGGAACTTCATAAATGTGTATTGACTATTTTTTTGCTTGACTGCTTTTATTTGTTATATAGGAGAATTTCAATTCTGAACGAGAGATACAGGATAGGATATGTCCAGAAATGACTATGGATATAAAATGTATTTTTAAAGAAAAAAAGGAAGGAAATTAACTTATAGGATTTTAGGGTTTACAGGGATTTCCTGAGAGCTCATCTATTTGATATATGAACAAAAATCCCATATACAGCAACCCTGACAGATCTAACTGAGCTCACTACATTTTATGAAATTACTCAGTCTGATGTCATAGGAGGCCAGTCAACATTTCTACAATAACCAGTGAATACACATTGCTACACTGCCAGAAACATTGTTAACCTTCATATTCATATTTATAATATTCATGACAGTGGGTCCATTTTATGCATTTACTTTTCCTTTTGTGGTTTTTTTTTTCATTTCATTGTTATTCACATTTAAAGTCATAGAGAATAATTGTAGACTAATAGAGCTTTGCAGATTTCAAGCTAGGAAGAACCCTAAAGGTCCTCTATTCTTATCCCCTTGTGTTCTAGATCAGTAAACTGAGGGCCAGGATGACTTAGTGATTTTCCCAGTCACAATGACAGTCATTGATAAAGTTAGTATTTCAATCTGGCTTTTGAATCCTAAATCTAGCTGGATTTGTATGTAGGTCTCAGGGATATTAGAAACTTTGAGAAGTTTCTGTTGTGCTCTGCCTTTTCATCCATTACTATAGTTTGACTAGAACACAGATGATGAACACCAGAGTTAGGAATTTGCATTTTATCCTTAAGACAACATGTAAACATTGAAGATTTCTGAGCAGAAGAATGATATTGTATGACTTGTACTGAGTAGAAAGATGATTTTGGTACCTGGGAAAAGGATATATTGGAGAACAGAGAGGCCTAAGAGGAAATACATTTGTAATAGAAATGCAGATTTGAAGATCTTCCCTGCCCCTAGGCCCTTTGATTGGCTTAAGTGACTCTGAGAACCTTCTTTAATTTGAAAATATACTCTGCCCTCTAATAGGCTGAATATGGTCACATGGAGTCTGTGGTGGAGGCTTGGTTTTCAGGAATGACCACACCTTGATCCTGTGTGATTGGGCAGTGGGTCAAGAGGGTGGTTACCTTCTCTGACCCAGGAGAAGGCTATATAATTCCTGATGTGAGGCTTTGCTTTGGGGCTCACTTTGAGTAGTATTGTGTGATTTGGCCAGATGAGACTCTGGGCAGCTGTTGAGAACCCCCCGGCTTTGAAAACCCAAATGTTGATGCTTCCCTCTCTGGTAACTGTGATTTGGTATTGATATAATGGTTGGATAGTTTAGAAGCCTGTCTGTTTGATCTGTCTGTATACTCTGAAGTTCAGGGTGCTGACCTTTTCCCCCTGAACTAGGTAATATATGTTTGTTTGATTAAAGTAAGCTTGTTAACCCATTTTGAGTTGCTTTCCTTTACAAAACCAAATCTAAGAACATGTGTTGGCAGTCACCCTGGAGATGTTGGGGTGCTTGCTGCTACAACATTAGAATTAGAAATGATAAGGATGCCCATTAATTGGGGGAAGCTAAACAAATTATGGTATATGAATGTAATGGAATATTATTCTGTTATAATGAATGAAAAGGAGGATAATTTCCAAAAAACCTTGGAAAGACTTACATAAACTGATGCATAGTGATGTGAATAGAACCAGGAGAAAACTGTACACAATAGCAGCAATATTATACAGTGAAGAACTGTGGATGCCTCAGCTATTCTCAGTAATAAAATGATCCAAGACAATCTCAAAGGACGAATGATGAAGCATACTATCTACCTCCAGAAAAAAAGTATGCTATTATTCACTTTCTTTCATTTTTTCCTTTAATTTTAGTCTTCTTACGCAAAATGACTGATATGGAAATGTTTTACATAATTGCACATGTATAACCTATATCCAATGGTTACCATCTCAGAAATGGAGGAAAAGAGGGAGGAAGAAAATTGAAACTTAAAACTTTGAATAAAAATGTTTAAAAAGTTGGAAAAAATAGTCAAGGTCTCAGGTAAAGAGGACCTGATATAGATATATGTTGCTAGAGAGAATGGAATAGATACAAGACATGGTGTAGAGAAATAATGAACATAATACTTGTTGATTTTGTGGGAGGTAAGGGAAAGGGAACAGACAAGGATGATTCAGACATCTATTTATTAAGGCTTTCCTTTGTCAGAAACACTATATTAGTGCTTGGGGTGATAAAAATTTTCAATAAATCATACTATTTGATATCATGGCACTTGTAAACTAGTAGGGTTGATGGGAGCATTGAAGGGTTGAATGACTGCCCATGATTACATAGTTAGTAGGTTCCCATGACAGGAACTGAACCCAAATTTTCTGGATTTCAAGGTCAGCTGTCTACTCACTGCAACAAGTTGATAAATTAATAGTCAAAGTATTAGAGCAGATACATTTAATTAAAGAAATATTAAACACTGGCATAGAAAGGCTTCACGGTGAGGTTGCATTTGAGTTTAAACAATGGCTAAGAATCCCTAGCAAAAAGGCAGCATATAGAATATTTCAGGTAGAGGAGAAAGTGTAAGCAAGAGCCCAGAGATAAGGAAATGTAGGGCATCTTTTAATGGAAGTGGGACAGAGAGGGACAGAACTTTGTTTGGAATATATAATTCATGATAGTTAATAACATGAAATAAAAGCTACAAAAGTAAGGACACAGGAGATTGAAGAGGGCTATGTATAGCTTGCAAGGCAGTTTAAGCTTGACTTGCAAGAAATATACTAACTATAATAATAAAGTGACATAAAAAGAATTCAACAGAAGCCCCCAAAATACTTTCATATTTCTAGAAATTTTGCTGAGAATCAAGTATATAACGACAAAAGAACTAAAAATTTAGGAACTTTTGATAGTGAGCTTGTGCAACATCAATGATTGGGCTTGAAATATACTGTTTGTCTGCCCTTCTGACCAAAAGGATAGTGTACCATTTTATTTTATTTTACTTTTTCCAAAGAAAAAGTAATATCAGATAAATAAAGAGCAGCTAAGGAATGGAGGATTAAGTAAAGCCCTGTAGCTTTCACTTTAGTTGGTGTAATAGCCTAAGTCAGTACCTTAGAGTTTTCAGATTCACCTTGGAATACCTTAGAAAAGATGGGGAAACAAATCTATTTTAGCTTGAGTAAAGAGTAAACTTTCTATTCCAATCTTTGTCTCTGTCCCTTTCTCTATCTCTCTTTGTCTGTATCTGTTCCTCTCTCTGTCTTTCTATTTCCTTCTCTCTCTCTGTCTCTCTGTTTCTCTGTCTCTCTCTTTGTCTCTCTCTGTCTCTCTGTCTCTCTGTCTCTCTCTCTCTCTCTTTTTCTCTTTCTCTTCCTCCCTCATTTTTAAAGACCATGCTATTTTCCTCATGACAGTTCCAACAATTTCTCTAACATACTTTTTTCTAATTTGTAATAAATGGACTAAAGAGCACTGCATGGAAGTTGAAAAGAAGTAAATTTAGATTTTTATGTGAGGAAAACCTTTCCTAATAATTAAAGTTTGCCCCAAATGGAATGGGGTTTTCTTTCTTAATAATGAATTCTCCTTTGCTGAAGATCATTAAGTGGAGACTGTGTAACCACTTGATTATGCTACATTGGAGATTCCTTTTCAGGCATGCTTCGGACTTCATAACCAGACAGGCTGTGAGGCTGTCCCTTCAGATTTTGAAATTCTATTATTCTGATTCTGTTGATTCTCTCTTACTTCCTGGCATTTCCTAAGAACTAAGGTTTTAAGCTTTGTGACGGCAAAATTCATGCTGATCAACTGAAAAGATTGCCAATATTATCTTGTGGAGAATATTTAGGGCAAGAAAATTTGGGCAATATAAGATCCTTGTTGGCATTGCAGCCAACTCCAGGACTCGGGGAATCAGTTATAAATAGATTTGAAGTTTTCTGAACAACAACAAAAAAAATTTTAGTATATTAGAAGCCCATGACAGTTGGGCAGCTGCCTCATTGACTTAATTACAATTAATACCCAAAATAGACTGATATATTGGTTTTTCAAAAGCATTCAATATTATTCTAAAGAGGAATTGTGTTATACAGTACCTGCAATACTTGGGAAACGTTGAGATTCCTCACTAACATTGTTAACAAACTAAAATTGCCAGACAAAAGAGCTCAAAAGACCTCTAAGTAGGGTGAGACAATGGGAGTTTTGCTATAGGGTGCTGAATTTAGAAAGCATTTAACAATCCTTTAGCAAATTAGAAAAAAACACAGTTAGCACCTAGTTAACAACAATATTAAGTTAAAATTGGAAGTTTCCATATAGTGTGCTGGCATAAGTTTAGACACACTGAATATCCTTTATACCTCTTTTGTGTGGCCCTTCCCAACTTTTGCAGCATCCTTCCAACAGTACTATAGGGAGTGGTTTGTGTACCATTACCCATTCAAATGAACATATGCTTCATGTCTTTTTCTCTGACTACAAATTTCTACTTTGGATATTGCAATGTAGTACCTAGAAGTGAATCATGAATCATTGCCTCAGCATGTATGAATGTGTGTGTGGGTATTTGATTTGAGGGTTAATTTAGGGGACAATAATATAAGCATTGAAAACTACTAGAAATTTTCCTGTATCTGAAGTTATAAAATTATTGCTTTAAGCTTTCAAATAAAAAAGTCAAGGGTTCAGTTCCTAGTAGAAATAAATTCTTTACCAGTTGAAAAATGTATTTTTAATGCCAAAATGTCAGGTTGAGATTATATGAGGAAAACTAGGCAAAGTTGACCAAATGTTAACTTTTTGTTATTTTAAAGTTATGAAAAATAGGCATTCACAAAATTTAGTAACTCCTCTAATGTCATAGAATCAAATAGGTAAAGGATCAAAGATACATGTAAGTTGATCATATTTGATAAGTGATTTACCTCAATGGCATATCATGAATTACTGTGGTCAGAGATAACTTTGTAACAGCTGATTGAGATATTCATTATGAATTGTTTTATCAGGAGTAGGAATAGTCTATGTCAGGGGCCTTGAGGTTACATGTGATCTTCTAGGTCCTTGGGTGCAACCTTTCAACTGAGTCTAAATTTTACAGAACAAATCTTTTCACTAAGAGGTTCTGTGAAGTTTGGATTTAGTCAAAGAGCCACACTTGAGGACCGAAGCTGGACTTGAAGCTGGAGGTTCCCCACCCCTGGACTATACATTCATCCTTTCCCAGCTCAACCCCATTTTGACATGTATGTATAGCACTACTGGCTGGTGTTTGGGATTGAATCCATAGCCCCTACATGGCCAGTACACCAGCAACAAACCTATTACAAAACCTCAAACTAATCCAATCATTCATAGGCCTGGGGCTTCTGTATAATGGAATCTGTATGGGAAAGATCCAGGATTGGTGGCTTCTTCTTTGAATTATTTTCTCATTATAAAAACCCAGAAAGAAATCTAGAGATTCTGCCTCCCTAGTTCCCAGGCCTGAGTTAGAAAAAAATCAAGAAATTAAATGCTTGAAAGAATGATGTAGAAGAGCTGGTTTGTTGCCTGAAGGACTTAGACTCACAAACGATTATAGTACACAAATGCAATGAAGGGAAGTTGGAGAATTATATTAAAACCATGAAATTGCTTAAAAAAAGAAAACTCATTTTTAAGTTCATTAGACCAAAAAAAACCCAAAACCAGAATCCAGAAAAGGCTACCTTACTATACAATACTAGACACTCATCCTTTTTTTTTTTTTATTAACAAGGGGTTGGTTGGTTCAGATCATATGTATTCCATTTTTACTATATATGACACCAACTTCAATGATTTTCTTAGCTATTTTTGTTTGTTTCTTGGTAATAACATATTTATGACTTTCATTTTTATCTTCATGGGAAAGTATTCTAAATATTGTTGATTTACATTATACTAAGGGGGGAAGAGGTTAAGTTTTTTTTTATAATTCCTTGTTTCGAAAAATTAGTTTCAAAGATTTTAAACATCTTAATTATTGTATAGTCAAAAGACAAAAACAACTTCAGTGTTATTCAAGTAATTTATTTTTTATTTATTTCATAAAAGGGAATTGTGGACAAAGCAATTTCCTTTAAGTAAATAATTCCCAACCTACTTCTCTTCCTGAACACTGGGCTAACAATGAAATGGAGATGGGGAATATGGACGTTTTGCTTTTATGGGTAAGGAAGTCAGAGTAAGTTGTAGCCAGCTCAGACTGGCTAGGGAATGCTGATTGTTAAATTTTAGTGTGTATGTTACTCATCAGAATTAGCAAATGCTACAATCAGGACTTGATTTATTGTTTAGTTGATTATCTAGACTTAAAAAAGTGATGGAGAAAATATTAATAATACAGTCTAAACTTAACAGCTGTGTCCTGATACATATTTTCCCTTTGGGGGGCCTCTTGTTAATACACTCACCAATGTACCCCTGAAAGGGGTTTCTTTTTGTTGTTGTTGTTGTTTTACAGAGTGGGGAATAATAGTTCTAGATGCTTTAAAACCTTGGATTTGGTGCTATAGTATAAGTAACAATTTTTAAAAATTGAATGCAGAGAAAGAGGGATGAAACAAAAAAGACAAAATACTCTTAGAGTGAGACAAGCATTTTCCCACATATTTTAAAATATGTGTACTCAAACAAAAATTTCCTAAAGGTCAGTTATTGTGAAAAGTATCAATAAAATTATATACTTCTTAAGAATCCATAATTATTAACAAACCAATATGACCAGTAAAAGTCAAATTGGGGTTTAACAATTTGGTTTTTTGGTCCAATCTGTGGTAGATAATGGATGACTTGACTATATTTTTCTATTCCATCAATTGTCCTCATCATTCTGCAGACACAGGTTTATTTTCATATACTTTTCCCCATTTCAGACAGATCTGTAAAAATATATGACAAAAAGAAAGTCCCGGGAGGCAGAGCCAAGATGGCAGAGTAGAAACAGCACTTCCAAGGTACTCTGCCGCACACAACTTCCAAACAATATAAAAGGGAACTCTGAACAACTTCTGGAGCCCCAGCACCCACAGAACTACACAGAGAAGCTAACCTGCCAATGAGGACAGCCAAGCAGCCCTGCAGGGAGTGGCCAGCACAGTACTCTGAGAGCAGGCAGCACAGCACGCTGGGAGCTGAGCCCAGGCCCTCTTGAGCCGAGGTTTTAGCCCTAGGGTGTCTGGGCCAGCAGCCAGCTGGAGGGACCCCAGAACACCAGCAGCTATGGCGATTCCAGAATTATCAGCACAGATATGCCTAGGACAAAATGAGAGGTTAGTGCCCTATGGACTTTGGGACAAGTATTTGGGGAATGCATTGGCTTCTTCCCCTGGGGGTGAAAAGCTGCTGAAGAAACGCATCACAGAAGCCATTTTGCAGTGTCAGTGGCAGCTCTAGCTCCTGGTCTGTGAACTGTAGGGAGATCCAGCAATCAGTCTGGGGGTTAATCTCTCTTGCTTTAAACTGCCTGGATCTGAATTGTGGTCTGGGGGGGAGGTTTGGGGTGGGTATCCAATGTGCCAGAGCAGGTGGAGGCTTTACAGAGGCCACCCAACCTGAGGAAGTTGTGAAGACCCCACGTTTGGAACAGAAGTTCTCCTGTCTGGTGGAAGAGTCCTACTGCCCTGATGTTTTAGACCCACAGGGGGAAATAGAAGTTGAAAGAATCCACTGATTGCCTCCTGAAAAAGATCCCAGAAAGAAAAATCCTAGGAATATTATAGCCAGGTTCCAGAACTCCCAGATCAAGGAGAAAATACTACAAGCAGCCAGGAAGAAACAATTCCAATATCGTGGAAACACAATCAGAATAGCACAGGACCTGGAAGCTTCTACCCTGAGGGATTGAAGGGCATGGAATATGATATTCTAGAGGGCAAAAGAGCTGGGATTGAAGCCAAGGGTCACCTACCCAGCAAAACTGAATATCTTTTTTTCAGGGGGAAATATGGTCATTCAGTGGAATAGAGTACTTCCAAGCATTCTTGAGGAAAAAACCAGAGTTGAATAGAAAATTTGACATTCAGACACAAGAAGCAAAAGATTCTTGAGAAGGTAATCAAGGAAAAGAAATCAAAAGGAACTTATCAAAGTTGAACTATTTACATTCCTACATGGAAAAACAATAACTGTGTCTGATGAAATCTTTCTTATTATGAAAATAATTGAAGAAGGGTATATGGACATATGAATACATATGTGATGTATATATGTTTACAGGTATACATGGATAGAGGGCACAAGTTTGATTTGGTGGGAAGGAATGATACTTAAGGGGGGAAGTTAAGATGTGAGAGAGGAAAGTGACAAGAGGAGATGGGGAGAGACAGGGTAGGGTAAACTATCTCATGTAGAAGAGGCAAGGAGAAGTAGTTGCAGGGGAGGGGAAGAACAGTAAGGCAAAAAGGCAAAACCTTATTCTCATTGAATTTGGCTCAGGGAGAGAATCACATACATACTAAATGGGATATCTCACCCTGCAGGAGAGTAGGGAGTGGGGGGATGAGAGGGGAGATGATGGAGGGGAGGGCATTCTGGGGGGAGGGGAGGTTGGAAGTACCCACTATAGAAGAGGGACAGGATCAAAGTAGGGAATGGACCAGGTGGGGGGGGTGGGATGGGTGGGAGGGAAATATAAGCAGTCTTTTACAATATATCTACTATGATAATGTGTTGCATAGATATACATACTTTAACACATAATGGTGCTTATCTTCCTAGAGGGGAGTGGGTGACAAGGGAGGAAGGGAATGGATCTGAAATTCGAAGTCTTAAAATTAAATGTTTCAAATGTATATAAATACTATTATTAATACTATTTTGCGCTGTAATTAGGAGATAAGATGTCCAGGCAGTGGGGCTCAGAGATTCACCTTGCCCTAATGGCAAAGTCGAAGGGGTATGGGAGAAGATATGGGAGAGAGCAGATTGGATGAGGGGATATCTAGTGGGACTGCTATTCTGGGGTGGTGGGTAGGGAAAAATGGGGGAAAAATGTAACTCATAATCTGGTGGAAATGAATGATGTAAACAGAAGTTAATAAAGCATTTCTTTAATTAAAAAATAATTGTCAGTAAAATCATAAAAAAATAAAAAGTAATGAGAATTGCAGAAAGGAGGTGCCATTTTAAAGGACGCAAAATAAACTTGGTTTGGGCATATGTTGATTTTGAGATGTGTGGTTGGAGTAACATCTATTCAACATGGGCTAGACTAGTTTCCCCAAAACGGCAAATGCACCATGTGATTTATTTGATTCAGGGAGACAAAGACTCAAACTACTGATGTAACATCCTGACATCCACAGGGATATAAAGTCTAATTCATAAGTAGTTGGTGCCCTCTAAGGTCTTATGCTGCAAAACATGTGCTCAACATGCTCCTGACCAGTTATTCTTTCTAACTTAATACGTAACGCATTGTACTTCGTTCAGTTACGTATTGCTTAGGGATACATAGCAAAAACAAAAAAACAAAAACAAAACCTGTCCCTTCCCTCAAGGAGTTGGAAACACATGGAGAAATCTGTACATACAAGATAGAGACTACATGGAAGGTAGCTTTAAAGAGCAAGCAATGCTAAAACTCCAAATTCACCGAGGCTGGTGAGAAAATCTGCTGCAATTCAGTCACATCTGACTCTTCATGACCCTATTCGGGGTTTTCTTGGCAAAAGTACTAGAGGGGTTTGCCCTTTCCTTTTGCAGTTGAGGACACCGAGGCAAACAGGGTTAATTAAGTGACTTGCCTAGTATCACACAGCTAGTACATGTCTGAGGGCAGATTTGAACTCAGGAAGATGAGTCTTCTGGACTCCAGGCACAGTGCTCTGTCCGCTACACCACCTAGCTGCCCCAGCAAAAAGGGCTAAGAATAACAAAAAGGAGTGAAAGGTTTGGGTTTGGTTTTTTCCAACTATAGACCACTACATTCTACTGAGGACATTCAATCTGAATGAGAAAAGATGTAGAGGAAGGCAATTGAAAATCCATGTTCCATAGAACATGAACTAGATTTCTTCTGTTTAGCTCTAAAGGGCAAAATCATGACCAATGTTTGGAAACTGCATAAAAAGATACT